>JARHVA010006639.1:190000-422500 GCA_037957365.1 Torreya grandis
CACAAATTCAAAAAAATCTACTAACTTTCATCTACATACCAATGGACAAACAAATGTGATAAATATGATGAGAGTGCACCTTTGTTTATAGTTCAAAGACCAAACAAACATGTGATTAAAAGTCATTTTTTTTCCAAACGAGCTAAAACATAGCCGTGCACAACTCTACCATACATATACATTTTCAATTCTACTTGGATTTCCATCATCTTGCACCCATCAATGTAGATTATCCCATTCTACCATCAATAGTATAAAATACTTTAGCCTAAAAGGAAGTTTAAAATGTTGTTCACTTTATTGAGCAATTTCAACACATTAAACAAGACAAAAGCATTCTTTAATAGGATATTATGAAATACATGTAGTGCCATGACAAGAATTAGACACTTTACACCTTATAGGTTAGTGGTCATGTCTAGCTATACATATAATAGGAAGTACTAAAAGGATCTTATCATAAGTTTCATTAACATCATTAGGTGTGCTATACCATCACCAAGAAAGTAGGAGAGAACTATTTTGAGCTCACTATTTTATCTTGCCTTGGGTTACATACACTCTTCAATTCAAAACTAGTGTGCCATTACATTTAGCCTCTATTTAATACCTCATATACTTTAGAGTATCTTCAAAAGACAGAGGTCAATATAGATTGCAACATCCAAAGATAATCATATCCAGTCATTGAATCTTAGGTCAAATAGACATGTTGATAAGAGACCTCTTACTATAACTACATGCAATGTGGACTATATATTATCAAAAAGGTATGAATGACCTAAGAGGATTTGGGACACTATATCTGACAACATTTTACGATTGTTTCATATCAAGGCTTGTATTAACAAAAAAAAACATTTTCATTAGGTTCCACATCTACATGCCAATCCATAAGATCTAACTCCATGTTTGCACTACTACACAACTCCTGCATTATTATAAGTATAAACCTAATCTTGTTAGTAACTATAATCACTAACATCATAACATTCATCAATTATCAAGTAGTTTTTACCTATTTATTTTAAATTCAATTGACACTTCATCTCTCTATATTATATATTAATATACACTTATATTATTTGTATTTATTTATATATAAGAATGCAGTTACTAAGCATGCAGTTATCATATTCTGCACATTCTGTTTTCTTTAACATATTGTACCTTCATATTTTGTGATTCACAATTTTTGATTCATAATCTTTTCAAATCTATTTGAGTAGATTGTGAACTCTATCTCCCACTAAGCCCAATATCACTTGTAAATAAAAGAACAAACACACTATTCTAAAACACAATCTAAAAGAGAGAGAGAGATGGAAATCATGGGAAATATCTTATATAACTGATTTCCCTAAGACTTCTTACATTCAACAACATTGTTTTTGTTAGGCAGAGTTGATGGGAAAAAAAAAAAAAAGAGAGAACCAGCATTTTTCTATCATAATAACAGCTTAACAAATAATAACATTAATAATAAAAAGTGATACACATTATTTTCATCTTAAAAAAGAATGAATAACTCCCATGGAAAATAGGTTTACTTGCATATGAAAATGATTTATATGAAATAGAGCAAACTTTCTATTATATATTATGATTTTATATATAAAATAGTTGTTTTCATATAAATTTGATAGATTTTTTATGTCATTGTTATTTTGTGTTCATAACACAACACACAGGCCTTTTCATCGTCATACACATATTAAAATCCACCCACCACCACCAACAACAACAATAATTAAAAATACCTTTTTATGCACATATCTGGAGGAAACCATCTCACTACCAACCATACCCGTCACTACCATGTGGCCACACTAATGTGTGATATGCATCGCAAACAAGGAAAGAGGATCGTATTAAACCATCAGAAATGAATTTGGGTCATCGATCACGTATGAAAAGAAAACCTCAATTCAATGTAAAGGCTAAATAATTTTTTCCTAACCAAAGGAACCAATGAAAGCAGATATAAGTTAAAATTTTGGCCTGACAACATTTTAAATATTTATTGATATTTATTTAGAACTACTAATAAGTAACTAAACATACAAAAGTAATAGTTCAAATGTATGTTTTTCTGACTGGAGGCTTTATATTTCTGAAATAATTGTTCAAAATTGCCGTTGCACCAAACCTGTAAATTAATTTTATATATTATTGATAATTTCATATCTAAATTTTTAGAGTGAAACATGTCTTATCAAAAGAATTTACTTATGCTTGCAAGTTTTGTAATGATAAGATTTAAAACGATATCAACATGTAATGCCCATTATCATATTTTTTATTTATTTTCAGTACCATGATATGAATTTCATTTTTTCCCTTATAATTTTGATATATCTTTAAATAATAAAATAATTTTATTTTAAATTTATAAAATTATTTATATTATAATTTTTTTTTTTAAAACAATTATTATACTAAACATCTAAGATAAACATCACATTAATTATAACACTGGTGAACACTTAGTGATTACCTATTTAATTTATATAATGTAATGTGAAATAAAAATATCAATAATTGAGCACATACCCATCTCTGCATAACATATAATTGCATAGATGATTTCTATGGGAATGGAATGGGACATCTTCTTCATCTCAAACTTTGTTTCTGAATATCCACTCAAAAAAATTCATAATATTTAAAATTGTTTAAATGATTAAAAATGAGTTCTACTAAATAAAACTATTGAAAATTAAAACAAAATAAAAATAATCACATAAATAAACATCACACTTTTCCGTTCATTTCACTAGCTTCGTACATAAGTTCATAAGCATTGTAATCTGTCACACAAAAATCTCTCATTTTGTATCATTGGATCTGCCAAGAATGAAGTCATGACCTTGAAGTCATATAAATAAATTTATGATAAAAAATATGTATAAGTAAATTAATTGATATCGTCTTAAAAAAGTTAAGACAAACAAAATATTATCAATTTAATAATGTACAAACAGTAAGTATATTTTAATTTACATGATAATTTATGCATTTCCAATTTTAATTCGATATACATTAAATTAAGAAAATAACATAATATTTCAAATGAATAACCCTTTTTTACATAGAAGTTAAGTTAAATCATAAATCATTCACATAGTTTATTAAAAAAATAATAATAATTTCATTCTATTAATTAGTATAGTATTATTTTAAAAAATAGAGATACAATTTATTCCTTGTGTTATTCAAAGGACATATCTTTCTATCTAACTATAAAATAAGGAATTGGAAAGAATAAAATCAATTCATTTGTGAATATGTATATAAATATATGAGAAGAAGAGACATATTAATATCAAAAACAGCATATGTGCATCCATTAATTAAAACAACATAATATGGAAAATGTACAGTCTATTTTTGCATAAATCTTAAGATAAGTCATAAACTATTCATAACACTATGTTGACAAGAAACATATGATACCATGCATTCAAAAACATAATATTATAAGAAAAAACTAAGTGACATCTAATTATTTGTGTTATTCAGAGTACAAATCTTATTGTTTAGTGACAAAATGAGGCTTTGGCATGAAGTAAATCTTGACCGTTTATAACTATACAAAATTTTATGAGAAGATATATATATATATATATATAAGTTTCAAAAACAAAATTGACACAAACAATATGTTTTTGCCACATTCATGTAGATATATTGATTCAAGCTTAAATTACCCAATAATGACTACATAACTAATCTCTAGTCTATCCATTTCTAACTATCAAAATAGAATAGTGTTTCAAACCCACAACCTGGTTTTACATAGACCCTAAGAAGCAGCAAAAACCATCCATAAATATTTCTTTACAATAATCCAATGATTTCATGCTATTAAAAAACATAATGCTATCCCAAAAAAAAATTAATGCCATCTTAGATTATTATAAAACTGAGAATGATTTTTCATTGATCAAAACAATATAATACATATCTATTTATACATAGCAATGGAGTTCTCTAGAATTGGTGAACCTTCCATACTAATCATATGCTATGTTGTCTTTATAATTTTAAAAATAATGTAATATCTTTATGTGTTGCTATTCCAGCTAGGCAAGTATTGTCAGGGGACTTCTAGATGGCTCGTGATTCCTCGATGTTGTGAAGTCATTCTTGACAGGCAGGAGGTTGAGATAGTTCCATGTTGCACTATCATTCCCCCCATTATTACATTATTTTTACAAATGTACTCCCTAAATATTTCAAATTTTACCTTCCCAAGAGATTTGTAAGTATATTTGCTATTTGTGCATCTATAGGACACTACTAGAGCTAGATATGATGATTTAAAACTTGTTTTCTTACCATGTTTTAACACACCTTGATTATCACAATGAATGATGGGTGGATTTTTTTCTTTATAGCTTATATTTGCTAGTATGTGATGTAACCATATCACTTAGCACACAGCTACATGTGCTACATGATATTCTACTTCACTAGATGAATAAACAACTCTTTTCTTCTTACTAATCCATGATATTGGTCTAGATCCAAGATGAAATATCTATCCAGACATTGACTTTCTATCATCAATAAATTTGACATAATCTGAGTCTATATATCCCTGTAATAAGAATTGAGTATTCTTCTTATACTCCAGACCATACTCAAGTGTACCTCATATATATCTTAAAACATCCTTTGTTTCTATCCAATGACATTTCTTTAGTTCCTACATAAATCAAAAGAGATAACTAACAACAAACCATATATCTACTCTGGTGTAAGTCAAGTAGATGAGACTCTTGATGAGCTATCTGTAGAGAGTTTCATTTACTTGAAGTGAGCCCTGCAATTGAGAAACTTATAAGACTTTCTATATTGGTGTAGAAAGTGGTATAAAATCTGACATTCTATACATTTTCAAGAGTGTCTTAACATATTTGATCTAGGAGATAAAAATGTGATTCTATATCTGTCATATTTCCAAGTTAAGACAATAGTGTAGTAGCCCCAAATTAGTCACATCGAAGGATCTATTGAGATCATTCTTAACAATATTAACTTGATCTTGGGAACTTCCTATGATCACAATATCATCTATATATAGAAAAAAAAATGACAATTTCTATTCCAACATTCTTTATATACATGTTAGAATTTGAGGGCCTATGAGTAAAACCATGATACAAAAGGTGATCATCTATTTTGGTGTACCATGCCCTAGGAGCTTGTTTCAGTCCATAAAGTGATTTGATGCGATGACATACATTTTCAAGATGTTTTTAATCAATAAATCCTTTTGGTTGGGTCAATTATACTTCTTCCTTAAGATCACCATTAAGAAAAGCACTTTTGACATCCATCTACTGAATTTACCATCTATTATTAATGAGTGTACAAACAAGTCTAATGGTCTTGATCTTTATAGTGGGTGAAAAGGTTTCTTTATAGTCAATTCCCTCTTTCTGAGTATATCCCTTTGCTACTAATCATGATTTATGTTTATCAATGGATCCATCTACCTTGTATTTTATCTTGAAAACCCATTTGTAGCCTATAGGTTTCTTTCCTATTGGTAGATTAACCAATTTCCAGGTTTGATTCTTCATGAGTGAGTCATACTCAACATCTATCGCTTTCCTCCAATGAGGTTGAGTTAAAGCTTCATGAGCATTGTCAGGTTTAGAACTATCAACTATTTTACTCATAAGTGCAAAATTTACCTCATGTCTTGTCTGACTCCTTGTTCTTACTGTGGATGAATAAGTTAATTAAGAAAGTTATAGGCTTCCTCATGTTGCCCTAATTTTCTCTACATGTAACCCACTTTTCCTTTTTCTCTATAGGAATTGACATTAGTTACTTAAACATTATTCAAAGATCTTGGCACTCTCTTTCATGATACCCAAGCTATTCTAATAGTCTCATGCATCAGACTCCCTTGTAAGATCTTCCATGCATTCACCTTGCTAGTTTTTCTTCTGTATTAGCTACCTTTTTTGACCTTGAAAGCATTTTATTAATCTACCTCCAAAATCATATCAAAAGGTCTTTGATGAAAAATATGTTTGAATATAGTTTCTAAATTTTTTAAGATCTAAAATGGGTTGCTCTTAGTGTTTTTTGAAACTTCATAGATTTTCAAAAAAATCTATTTCTTTCATTTGGTCAGATATCCATATGGATGAAGTAATACAACCTACAAAACCTGATTTACTCTCCATAAACCAAATCAAGTTCTTGAACTCCTACAACTTCTCAAAATGCAATTACTTGGAAGTAATTAGGTTTTTAGAGGGAACTTGATTCTAGATCGAATCAGTGTTTCGAAGTGCTTCAACTTCTCCAATGCAATTACTTGTAAGTAATCAAGTTTTTCAAGGGTGACTACTTGAAGTAATCAAGTTTCTTCATTTTGACAACTTGCTATTAGACTAATTCAGACTTTTGGGGTAGTCTTACTTCTCTAAGAACTCTATCAACACTTATTAGACCCATCTAGGTTTATGGAGGTCAACTACTTATTTCTCATTACTTACTTTATAAGTAATAAGTCAAATTATTTAAAGAACCTGATTTACACTTAACAAGACACATTCAAGTTTGTGGACGTTGACAACATATCACTCATTACTTTTTTTGTAATTAATAAGTCAAGTAGTTGGAAGAACCCATTTTTTATAATTAATAAGTCAAGCAGTTGGAAGAACCCAAATTATACTAGAAGAACCAATCAAGTTTTCAAAGAGCTTTTAGTCATTACTTTTTTAGGAGGGTGTCAAATTTAAGGTGAAAGGTAATGAAGAAATAGTCTGGAAAAAAGATTTCTATTTTTGGAAAGGTTCCACGAATATGTGGGAGTAAGAACCAATAAGTGCTATAACTTTCAATCCATAGCTCATTTTTGGGTGTTATTTTATTTTAAAGTGCATATTTTCTTGAGCTCTACACATTGGTGACATTGTTTTAGGACTTTTATAACATCCAATTTTTACATGGTGTAATAGCTTAAAACTCTTTTCAAACCTTTGTACCTTTCCTTTTGGATGAATTATCGATAGTGCTCGATGTCAGTCTCATACTTTCTCACACTAATTGCTCATAGACACATTCTCGACTATGCCTGATGTCCAAGATTGAGCATGTGTGCATTGTAACTTTTAGGGTGGTATTCTTGATAGTTCACGTACTTTTACTATGGGTTTTCTATTTTTTTCTCATTTCAATTCTATAATTTGTCCCATTCTAATCTAAACTAATAGATCTAAACATGAAACCACTCACACAGTTTAACTATCTATGGAAGTCTAAAATACAACTCACTTTGAGAGGTAAAGGATTCTATTAGGTTATTAAGGGTGAGGAAACTAAGCTATCTATTAATGCAAAAAAAGTTAAGTGGTACAACAGATTTGATGAAGCCTATGCATTTTAATGTCTCCCAACCTCCAAATTTTTATTAAATCTATAAAAACTCTAAACAAAGTCTAGTTAATCCTAGACAAGATTTTTGGAGTACAAGACATCATGAGGGGTCATGAGCAGGAGAATGAGCTCATCACATTAGGCCTAGTTGACTATGACACTCTATAAGACATCTTTACAAAGTTCAAATCACTATGATTTTAGTTGAAACATTGTGGCATTGAGAAAATAGATGACTAGTTGATTCTATCCATGCTTACAAAACTAGGTCATGACTATTCAAATTTTGTCTCTATATTTCATGCTACCAAACGTGCACTTGGATGCACTTGGAAATTGCCATAATTTGATGATTTTTTTGCCTATTTGACTCGAGAGAAAGATAAGTTAGTCCAAATTGGTGAACTGAATTCTTTAAAATTCCATGCCTTGATTGTCAATCAAGACAAGAAAAAGCTTTCTTCTAGTGGAAAATAGGAGAAAAAATAATTTAAACCTGATCATGATCACAAGAAGAATAAAAAATTATATGCCAAGCCTAAGGCATCATAAAATGAGTCCTCCTCAAGCGGGAAACCTACAAAGAAGAAACTCAAATGTAACTTTTGTAATAAACTTCGGCATGATGAATCTTAGAGCATGAAAAGGAAGATTGACACCTTGACTAACATGCTTGAGAAGAACAACATTAGTGTTTCTAAATCCTCATCTCAAAACACATCAGCACAATATTTTGAAAAAGGTAAAGACATCAAAAATGGTAAAAATAAGGGCAAGGCACTTGTTGCAGAAGCTTCTCAACCTTAGACTTAGGTTATTGACTCGGGTGCTTCATATCACATGGCCTCCTTAGAGGATCTATTTTTAGAAATAGAGCCATGTTTTTTGCCTTGAATTCTTATGGGTGATGACACTTCGATAGAAGTCAAAGGTAAAAAATTATTAGAAGTGAGTGATGAGACCTTCAATGATGTTCTATGTGTTCCTTCACTATCCATCAATCTTCTGTCAGTATATTAAATCACTCACATAGGTGTAGGAAAGCAAGTTGAGTTCACACCTAGTTTAGTGGTCATCAAGGAGCTGTACAGTGACACCAAAGTGGCTTATTTGAAGTCCAATAATCAGTATATGATGTATACCTTCTCACAATTTGACCTAGATCATCCTTTTGTTACACTACTTAAACATGCCAATGGAGTGAGCAAACTATGTTATGAATGCTTTGGCCATTTAAATTAAAATTATCTAGGGCAACTCAGTCTTCAAGAAAAGGTTTCAAGATTGCCTAAAGTCAAATTCTCAGATGGCATATACAATGGATGTATTCTTGGTAAGCATCTAGAAGATAAATATGGTAAGGTCAAACCAAGGAGAGCTAAAGAGAAGCTAGAGATAGGCCATAGTGACGTAGTAGGACCATTTCCAAAACCTTTATTCAATAGGACAAGATACATGCTCACATTCATCAATGACTTTTCAAGGTCCACTTGGGTGTTTTTTCTCAAATAGAAGTCTAAGGTCTTTGATCACTTTAAGGACTTCAAGGCTCTTGTGGAGAACCAATCAAAATGTTCAATTAAAATCTTAAGGACTGACAATGGAAAGGAGTATGTCAACAAAAGGTTTGAGTACTTTTTCACATTATAGTTTGATACAATCCTTAATATAAGGGTGTGGTTGAACACAAGAACTGTACCTTGAAGGAAATGACAAAGTACATGCCTCAATCAAAGTCTCTTGTTCCTTAGTATTGGGTCGAAGTAATCAACAATGTGTGCTACATTCAGAACCAGATTCCACACAAAGCCTTAAAGGGAATCAATCCTTTTGAATCTTGGGATGATCACAAGCCTACAATAGATCACTTTTTAATGTTTGGATCACCAACAATGGCCTATGCTCCCAATAAGAAAAGCAAGGTAATGGACCCTCAAAATCAGTCTTGCATCTTTATGGGGTACTCAGAGGGTGTTAAGAAATATAGGATTCTCCATCCTAAAACTCATGAGTTGTTCATTGAAAGGAGTGTCAAGTTTTATGAGTACCCACTTGAACATAATCATGGAACTCCAGACTCTTCAATAGTCTCACTAGACATTTATTCTACTTCTGACAGTGACATAGATCCACCTTGAGATCCTCCTGTTGATGAGGATGACTCTTCTTCTTATTCAAGTTCAAATAATGAGATAAGTGATGAGAATACTCCTCCTCCATATTACACTGACACTACATATGATGAAGAATCACATCCTAATTCTCCAATCTCATACAATTTTTGTCTTATTTTGGCTAGGTAAACACTTCAAAGTGCTGGAGGATGGGTTGGAAATCCATCAGATATAAGGTAGACATGATCATAGTTTTAGAGGACATCACATGCCTAGTTGGCCATTGTCTCAGATCTTCAAAATTATCATGAGTCATCTAGCATTCCAGAATGGGATTCTACTATGCAGGAAGAGTGCAGTTCCTTAATCAGGAATAAAGCATGGTACTTGGTCCCTCTTCCTCAAGGAAGAAAATTGGTCTGGCGTAAATGGGTTTATCAGACCAAGTATGGTGTAGAAGAGTCAGTTGATAAGTATGAATCTCATCTAGTTTTAAAGAGTTTTTCTCATGTGCCTGGCATAGACTACACTGAGACATTTACTTATGTAGCCAAGATGACTCCTATAAGACTCACTCTGGCCATCGCAACCACACATAAGTGGAATGTTCATCAAATAGATGTAAAGAGTGCTTTTCTACATGGTGACCTTAAGGAAGAGATATATAAGGAACAATTGCAAGGATTTATGGAAGATACCTCCTTGTTCTATAGACTCATGAAATCTATCTACATACCTAAATAGGCCCCTTGGGAATGGTATGCCGAAATGGACTTTTTTCTCCTCACACTTGGGTTCACTAGATGCCACTAAGACATGAATGTCTACATCTGATAGTACTATGATTCTTTGTTGATCTTGTTTCTCTTTGTGGATGACCTACTAATATAGGGAGCTCACGATCATCCATCTTAGTAGTGAAAACTGTACTTTCAAGAATATTTTCAATGACAAACATGAGATTGTAGCACTAATTTCTCAAGATTGAAATCATTTAATCAAATTTTGGGATAATTTTATCACAATCTAAGTATTCTCTTGCTTTACTTACGAGTTTTAACATGGCTGATTGTAAATCAACTCCTACTCCCTTCTTGTCTAGTTGAAGCTTGAGGATGATTGTCCTACACCACTCATTGATGCAACTCCGTATTGGTAACTTATGCACAATATTATCTATCTCACAAACACTAGACTTGGCATATCCTATGCAGTTGGTTTGGTCTCCTAGTTTATGTAGGAGCCACATGAGTTGCATTAGAAACTAATAAAGCAAATTCTTCACTACATTCAGGGTTCACATAACTATGGGATACATTATGGAGTAGGAACAAAGGTTGATTTGATTAGATACATAGATTCAGATTGGGTTCGAGATATTTAGAGTCAAAAGTCCACTTTAGGCTATAGTTTTTAACTTGGTTAGGTCCAATAAGTTTTATCATCTAGAGAGGCAGAAAACATAGGGGCTGTCAATGCCACCACTGAAGCAATATGGATTGAGGGGATTCTCATTGAGTTTGTTGTCTAGTTTTATAAGCCAATAATCATCTACTATGACAACCAAAGCACTATCCAGCTTTACAAGAATCTAAATCTCCATCAAAGGACCAAACACATAGAGATTCATATGCATTTCATTAGGGACATTATCAACAAGCAAATCATTGATCTTCAATATCATCCAACATCATAACAGATTGCAAATATTCTTACCAAACCTTTCATAGAGAGTAAATTTGTTCATTTGTGAGCTCTCATTGAGGTTAGGGCTGCTTCACCTTCTTCTTCCTCTTGTCACTATGTACTTGGGTACCTCATTTGGCTTTCAATGCCAGAACCCAATTCTCATCTCACCTAAGCTACGCTTAAGAGGGCAGTGGGGGGGTGGTGTTAGTGTAGTGCTTTTTCCCATTGGGTTTTACCTACATGGTTGTATAACCTTTATATGTATTTAAGCTTCCTTAGGTTAGTTATAAAGGGTCCGTAGGCTAATTTTATTTAATTTTAATTAGTTAATGATGAAAATTTGAGGCTTCCTCATGTTGTCCTAATTTTTTCTATATGTACTCCATTTTTTTTTTCAGAAGGTTAATCAACACATTCACATTTTGCAATAGACAAGTTAATTCATATTTTCCTCTCTTGGAATTTTGGACCTTTCTTTATAGGAATCGACATTGATTACTTGAACATTATTCATACATATTGGCACACTATTTTAGTAGTTTTTGTCATCTACGGTCCTAACCCGATCTCTAGTGGGTTCATCTGACAGTGAATCGAATAGCTTCTTGTTACTTGACATATCTTTGGTGGCACCATAATTGATCAACCAAATATTCTTTGTGGGCTATGAGGTCTAAGAGACTAGTACCAAGTTCTTGTCTTCATTAGATATCTCTTCCTCAGAAATATCATCTTGTTGAGCAGCAAGATGTCCCTTTTCCTTCCATTAATGGGGACATCTTTTTGATCCCTAAGAATCATCTCACTCTGATGTGCGAGTAGACCCTTGTTTTTGGGCATTATACCACTAGTTATCTATGTCGTGAGTATCGCATCAATAGATATGAAACGATTTCTTTGACTTTTGAGATTTTTGAGGACGAGACTATTGATGTTTCTATTGTTTCTATGGTTGCTTCTCTGAAGTCCCTTTACGAGACTTCTGACCTTGTTGCCTCTTTGTGATTAGAGCTTTATCTTCGAACTCATCTTGGATTGAGTTGATAGCTTCCTTTTGCTGCAATACGTTTACAAGCTCTTCAAATGATACTGATTGTTTGTCAATATTTAGTATCATGACAAACACTGTAAATTTGGAAGGTAGTACTCTCAAAGTGATTTGGACCAAGAGATCATCTTCTACCTTCTCACAGAGTGCTAGTAACTCCATTCGTATTTCAGCCACTCGACCTAAGAATTCCTCAACTTTCTCATCGGACTCCATGATGATTGTGTGAAGTGTTGATTATAGATGCAGAATCTTCATCTTATTTTTGCCTCATATATGGTCGCTAACTTATTCCATGCTACCTTTGGATCGTCAACATCCCTGATATGTCTTTGGACATCGTCAGTGATGGTTGGCATGATTAGCATCATGGTTTTGTTAATAGCCTTATCATACTTTTCACGTTCATCGAGATCTGTAGGAGCTTTCTCATCTCCTATCATGATTCACCATAGTCCTTAGAATTGAAGGATCGTTCGCATCCTCATTTTCCACGTAGAATAATTTGGCCCTTTAAGTAGTTGGGCGCCCGAGAGGAGCAATTTCAATGGAGACATCTTTTATTTTATTTTAAAAGTATTTATTTGCTTTTTAAAGAAACTATGTACCTTGTTCAAGATTTTTTTTTCATTCTGTATCCTTTTCACGGCTTGCTTCTTAACAGGATTTTGTGGTTGTTGCAGAACTTCTGTGCTTTTCCAATACTCAGGGCTACATTCATAGCTTCTTAAAATTTGACAATGGGGAGATTCTATTGTGACTGCAACACTGATGCGTCCTTCGTTCCAGCGTTCTACTTCTTTCGCCAGGCAACTTACATCATGGTTTTTCTCCAATGCTGTTGGTTGCATCACTGGACTTTCAATCAGGCAAATAAATGCTACAAACTTGTCAGGCGTTGATTGCCTTTTCTACAGGTTTGCATCTCTACTTTGTTGTCGACGTATATGTTGTGGTCACCGTTTGGAGGAGACACCACTATTTTATATGTTGCGGGATCGCTTCTTAAAAAATTTAATGGAGTTACGTTTATGTCTGAAATGGCATGTGATTACGCTCTTTGAGTTGTCTGTTGTTTGCAATTTTTCCACCTGTCTTCTTTAATGGCTTCTCTTCCTCCAGGCTGGACTTCTGCACCTTCAGGTGTCGTTCCACATCTCACAAATTGTTGTGTTCGTACTACTGCATGATTACTAGACTTCTTGCTTTGCTCTCTCAAACTAATCCGCTATGATACTAAATCTTAGATTATTATCAAACTGAGAATGATTTTTCATTGATCAAAACAATACAGTACATATATATTTATACATAGCGATGGAGTTCTCTAGAATTGGTGAACCTTCCAACTGATCATATGCTGATTTGTCTTTATAATTCTAAAAATAATGTAATATCTTTCTATGTTGCTATTCCAGCTGGGCAAGTATTGTCAGGGGACTTCTATAGGGCTCATGATTCCTCTATGTTGTGTTGTCATTCCTGACAGGCAGGAGGTCGATAGAGTTCCATGTTGCGCTGTCAAGCCAATTCTTTGTGTTATTTAGTCTTACATTCTAATGATAAAATAAGGCTTTAAAAAAAATAAAATAACAACCAGATATATTTGTATAAAATTTAATGAGAATAGGAAATATATTAATTTCTAAAAATTATAAAAATGACAATAATAAAATTAATAAAACAAAATGAGTAAATAAAATGAATTGTCAAATTTACACTCATAAATAACAAATCTATATATTGATTAGATCTTTTTAAAATTCTATTAATAAACATATTAATTTAAGTTAATAACATATCAAACAAATTTTTATGTCTTTATATATACATTAAAATCTGACACAATTTTTATTTTAATAACATTAAACAAAATACATTAATACTCATAAACAAACTTTCTAGTATAATAAAATGTATCTAGACTATTGATTCAATTTTTTAACTATTGAATCTTTTGTATCTACCAACTATACATCATAAGTATAGAGTTGCGATGGAATTCATCCTTCATATTTTGTGTGGATTTTGAATATATATGGCTTGAAAGGCTCCATCCATGAGGTACATGCCTATCGGCATGATTAGCAACCAAATAATTATAATATTAATAGAAAACATTTTTATTGTCATATTTCAAAGGTATGCTTTATAATTTTTAAATAGAAAAATATGCTAGTATGTAAGCCACTTACATTGAAATATCACTCCATGATCCCATAAGCATATTTGATTAAGAATTATTTGTATTGGTATAAAGAGAGAATGATTTTTTTAAAATATAAATATAGAGATTTTATAATCATTAAAATAATTTAAAAAATATTAAATTGAACATATCTTATTTTATATATACATATACACATACATACATATAAGTATTTATATATTTATATCTATAATATTGGTACCATTTATTTATATATATCTTGTTATTTATGGATAAATGACATTTATGATCGTTTTATTTTTTCAATTTTTTTTAAATAATAAATTATTGTCCTTAAAAAAAAAGGAAATAAGCAAAACCTCATCTCTTAATTATTGTCAAAGTAAAGCACTATTTTTTATAAATAAAACAATACCATATGGAGCTGATAATTACTTTACAACTGTGACTTTTACTTCTCTATTGATGAAATATCATAAAGGTTATTGATTCATCGTGATTAATTGTTGTTAAAATTTTCGAAAATAAAATATCCACTAAAATTATAGATATCAAAGAACGTGTATTTATTCACTTCTTTAATATCTACCCCAAAAAAATTTAGCTCTCTCTCGTTTATATATATGAAAGACACGCAATACCATAATCATGCATCACTCGTTTTTCTCAGTGTTTTGACATAAAAAGCTTGACCTCTTACAGGCATAGAAATGTATCCTCCTCATTCTAATCAAATTATGCTCGAAACGTATACATAGCCTTTTGAAATTTGAAATTGAATTTATCGATATGTCGACCTATAAACGTTTTTTCGATGTTTAAGAATGCATTCACATCCCATATTAATTTTAAGCATAAAATCATATCTATGATGTCACTTTCATTTAAACATGGACAATATAAAGCATAAATTAGTTTAAGAGTGAGTCACCTATAAAATTATTCTCTCCAGATTATTGTATTTGTTATTCCATAACGTTATTAATTTTAACTTTTAAAAGATCTAAGTTTATTGTGGTGATATGACTTTTTTTTAATTGATACCATGTTTATCAGGGACTTTGTTTATTAATTAAAAATAGTAATATAATGAGCAATCAGGTGGATACCATTATGGTCAAACTTTAAACCAATTACCAAATCGTCATGCAGATAACAATAAGTCAGACCACCAAACAAACATAAAATAATTATTAGATTATTCATTTAAGTTTTTATCAAATCGTCAGTTTGAAGGGAAACAATTTAAAAGATTAGTTGTCTTTCCTTTTTTGCCTTTCTTCTTTTCTACCTCAATCCATAAGCCTTTTGTTTAGAATCAACCATAACTATATGTTTATCTAGATTTTAAGATAATGAAATCACTACTTCCAACACCTCTTTCTAAAAATCTAATCGATCAGATTTATGCCCTCTTTTTGATCCCCCCACTAGATTGTTCAATTGAAACTTATGAACTTTTGTTGAATCACCCGTACTCATAAGGGCTAGTATGTTTTTCATTCTTATTCTCCTTCATTTATGTTTATCCTTATTTTCTAAACCCTGAGAAATATCATCTGCCACTAGCTCTAGATTTTTAATGCAATAACTGCTCGGTTTTGGTTTCATTTCTTTTTTACTTTTGTGCTTGCAAGGGACCTTGGGGAACAAAAACATGGGGATGCTCTGGAAGTTGATAGTTACAACATCTAAACATTGTATTTTCATAGTCATGAACTTGATCATGTTGTGATTCTACACGTTTTAGGATTATTTTTTAGGTAACCCTTTACTCAAATCAATCTCCACACATATGCTTGTATATGTTCATAATCTCGATGAAAGTTCCCAAAGAATCACCTACCACCTTTGATGCAAGCCAAAAATTCAAAAGTAAATTTTGAAGTCAAACCCACATTGGCATCTTAGTGATAAAAAACGTGTTTGCATCAAAACCCTAAAACCACTGAGTAATAAGCAATCCTACATTCCCCCAAAACCATGGACCTTTTGAAAGTCATTTTATATAATCTTCATGTTCACTAAAATGGAAAATAGAAAAAAAACATTTTTATCAAAGAGCTATCTCACATTGTTCTGACCATGTTTCGAAAGTCCATTAGTTTAATGTAGCTATAGTAGGCCAAAATTTGTTCAATCTACAAATTATGATGACTTCTAAAAGTGCTTGCTGACATTCATAAACATCCTAATTTAAAATATCCACTAAGGGAACCTCATTTGCTTGATCTACAATATAAGCTTGATGAAGACAATATAAATTTCTAGGATTTCTCTTGGAAGGAGCCTTATTGACTGTCTCCTTAAATGAGGGTTTAGAGAAGTTAACAATTTCTTAGATTGGCACAAGAATAGAGGGGGATACCTGTTTAACTCCAACAACATTGGAATTACTAAAAGTTCCTTATAGCCCACTTGTAGACTCCATCCATTGATACATTGTCATCGTTGCCATTCTTTTAGCATCCTTTATATTTCAATTTTATTTACCTCCTAATATTTGATCCCTAAGCTACAAAGATGAGGTGCCAAACCTAATCATCATTTTTCCTTTCTCCAACCTTCATTGGACCATAAAATTTTGGGTACATACATTTTTAAATTGAAATTAAAAAACTAGAGGTGAATAGTACTCCTAGTTATACATTGTAGATTTACCTCGTTGAACACTGATCTAGTATTCTATTGAATTTTATACTTTTCATGAATAAATCATCACATCTTAGTGTGGGAATGATGCTAGAGATTGGTCATCTTAAGAAATTGACTATGAGACATTCCACATTTAACACTCAGTTCACTCACCACTAAACTATCATCACCGTATATAATGCTAAAATGATTCCTAATAAAATTAAAATGTGATATTTAATTTTAATTTATCTCTTAATAGTTTGAAAATAACTTATGCTTTAGAGATCATGCTTATATAAGCCCTAACTAGGGATATCGAGATGAGAAATACATAGGTCCCATTGAACTTTGTTAAAAATACTTAATATTATGCCAAAGTTTTTTCTCGTATAATAATAGTATTCAATAATTATATATTTAATAAATAAATCAATAATCTGAAATCTTGTCTCCGCTACCTAATAATTATTTAGGCTTAATTATATTGTATTCAAAATTAAAGATAACTTGAGATAATGATAGGTTTACTCTTCGAAGTTTGGCATAACAATTGGAATTATAGATAAAAGGAGATAAAACATTTAAAAATTATTGAAATAATAAATTGATTTAAAATTTGAATAAGTTTTATTAAATTTGAGGATATATAACAAGTGGAATTGTGGATAAGGGAGATACAACATAAAAATGTACTGAAATAATAAATTATTTTAAAATTTGAATTAAGTTTTATTATATATATATATATATAATGAAATTCTAATAATGTTTAGTTAATTATTTAACAAAACATATAAGAAGATAGAAGGCTTTTAGATTTTTAACATTTTTTAAAGGATATTTTGAGATGTTTCTAGGATTACCATCTCATATTTAATACATTGATGTGAATTTGAAATATTCATACTTTCACTATCTAAATATATATATTAGAGCATGATACAATGGGGACAATACAAGTGATCTTAGTCAAATATCTAAACTATATTAAAATCTTCAATCAATTTATATGATCCTAATCAAAACCGACAATTGTGATATGTAATTATCAAATTATGCATAATATTATTTGTAGGATGAAAACTCTTAATTAAAGATGTACAAATATATGAAAATATGTTATATAATAAAAACAATACAAACAAACTTAATCAAATATCTAAACCATATTGAAAACCTAATCAATTTATATAATCCTAATCAAACTTACAAATATCAAATATAACTATTGAATCATACATAATATTATTTATAAGATAACATATTTTCATTAAATAATACACATATATATGAAAATATGTATAAAAGAAGACACTTCATTAAGTATTGTACAAATATATGAAAAGACTTAAGAATTTAATTAAGGTTTATGTTTGGAAAAAGCCACATGATATTCCTCCTCTAATTATTCATACTACTTGTTTTCTACATATATTTTAATTATTTGAATGTATACCATACTTCTATCTAATTATTCATACTACTTGTTTTCTACATATATTTTAATTATTTGAATGTATACCATACTTCTATTTTAATTATTCATACTACACTGAGGCCACACAACACTCAACAACAAAGTGAAGGGTGGAAAAAATTCAAAGAACAACAATAAATTGGCCACAAATGCCAAAATTTACAACAATATCTGCTTCCCAAATTAAAATATAAAATAAACTAACTAGGTTTCTCCCAAGTGATTTTCTTTGTTAGAACTAAGACACATTGTTATGGGATTCACATCCAATTTACCTTTGCCTTTGTTTCTATTACTAACAGTTTTCCATTCTCCTCCCTCCACAAGATTTCGCAGTATGGGGATGGAGATTTCCAGATATTTTTCTTGATTTAGTTCTTGCTCTGGTACAAACATGCCTTGTATTACTAACAGAGTCTAAGTTGCTAGATCTGGACTTAAATCTTCACTTCCCTTTGACCTCTTTTGTAAAAACTCAGCCCACCTCTTCGTGGTCTTTTCTTCAAAACTAAGAGTCTCATTCATTTAATTATGCTCATCTACTTCCAAAGGGATTTTAAATCTGATCCCTCATATCACTTCCACTATCAGTCACTGCTAGTATTGTATTGTGTTTAATTTAAACATTTTTCCACCACAATACTTGTTTCTTGAATTTAAAGCTAGGATAATCATTTACCAAATGCCCTGTTTTGAAACATCTTCTAAATCTAAAGGGGATCCCTTCATAGTCTAAATATTGCATACATTTTTTTATCCCCCACTCTTAGTTATATTTGAGTAGGTAGATATTTAGAATAATCAACATAAACCAAAATTCGATAAAAAGTGGTATGCCCCTTATCATCCGTAATTTTATCAGTAGGCCAAAATTTTACTTAATTATATTTCCAATGGCTCGAAATACCAGATCATCCTAAAACTGATAGGGATGATTTGGAATCTTGATCCACATCGGTTTAACATTAAAACATTATATTTAGGCATTGGAATCAATGTGCCAAGGTTTGACCAATAAATTATGATTATCTCATGTCCAAACATTGTAATTAAACACTACCTCTTTATCTTCTACTGAATAAAAAATCAAAAGAAAAAACCTCTAGGATAGAGATAGATATGAATCTTACCTTCAATCATATCTATCATTGGGATGAGATCCAATCATTCAATGATGGAAAAGTTGACCATAATCCTTCAAATTTATAAATCAAGCCCTACATAGTTAATCATTCTTCCCTTTGAGCTATCACTTCAATATATTATTTATCAATGAGAAGGACTGGGGTTTCCTTTTGTGGAATCATAGGAAGACTTATGTGTCCTCCCATAGTATAAAGAATGATTTTGCCCCTAATTTAGATTGTGTTTTAACCTCCCAAATAATGGGATATATCCTCCCCTATTTCAATCCTCTTGCTGACCATAGATCCACTTGATCTCATAATAAATGTGTCTTCTATAGATTTTTTAGGGAGTGTCAACCATTTCTTACCCCTCCATAGTAATATGATGATAGAGGAACACCCGTCACTACTCTCCCTCCACACATGTTAGTAATGCCTAGGATTTTATCAATGAACTGATCCACTCCATTATTTGTTAATTTATTTTATAGCTTCAAAGCCTTAGTATCTCTTTTAGTTATCTTTCCTACTCTAACCTTGCCACTATATGGACACCATCACCATAGATTACGTCATAGTGATTAGTGTTTCATAGATCCATTTTTTGATAGTCCATTCTATTATTTTTTATTTTAATTAATTGAGGAAAACCAATTAAAAACATATGAGGATGGAGTCTTTCTATCTTATCAATATCTAATTTATTTGGGAGAGACATAACACTTTTATACCAATAAGATTTGCATCAATTTTTAAAAATTTGCATAGAATACTTAATTACCTAATACATATACCTATTTTTAATAGAGGAATAATTTTCCACGCATTTAAGCCTATGCAACATAGTGACACTATTAAAAAATAACGAGATAAAGAGAGAGCATACCCTAAACTCAAACACAATAATTAGACGAGGAATAATAATTTTCATCTAAATTTTATTTGATAAAATGGAGATGAAATATATTTCCATACATTTGGAATCATTTTAACTCAAGTATCAATTGAAAATATCACATCCATATAACAATGCAGGAGTCAATAATGTATAGAAAAGTCAAACATTTATTAAAATATGTGAAAATGGATTGAGTAGTTGAAGAGAATATTGGAGTTCTATAATGGGGAAACAAAGAGTCATCTACCATTAATGGTGCTTCAATCTTTCTCTAAGTGGCTTGGCTTGGTCACATTTGCTTCCTTTGTGCTTATTATTCTTTTTCTCTTTGATGCGAATGCTATCCTTTTATTTTATTAATCCTCTTGTTAAAATTTAATGTGGTATAATATTTTTTCTATCTCAATTGGTGTGCATGGGTTAGTTTATCCCTTCCTAGTCACCCATCCTACTACCTTTGGAGATTTTAAAGGGACATGTATTAATTTCATTAGTTTATAGAAACCCTCAGATTGGATGGATTTGAGCAGTAGAGAAGGGGAAGTATTGTGGTCTTAAGGAGATAGGTTATTCTATGTAGGGTGATAAGATATGTAATCACAAGAGTGATTATTCTGACCAATCTCAGGTAGAAGTGGAATCATCTAGATTGCCAAAAAAAATGTTTAGTAAAATTCTACGATAGGAAGAAATAACTAAGCACCCGAAACGAGCTCAATTTTTGGCATGCAATGAAGAGCATGGAGAGAAGCAGTGTAGTGAAGTCCAAATTGGTAAGTAACCTAACCCTACTAATACCTTGACTATTTTTTCCAAATGATTCCATAGAAACTGACCTGCTATAGGAGGAAATCAAGATTTAAAATTTAGGTTTTCTTTTGTATCTTTAAATAAGAACTCTCTCCCTTCTAGGATTTTTTTTTTGATAATTAGCTCAACTCTATTTAGGGTAAACATCTAGGTCGGTGTATTAGTTTTTAACATATGATTCAAAAAGGGGTGTTTATGATTTTGTTCCAATATGCAACATAGGGCTATTAGTAAACCCTTGTGAAATGTTGGCCAGTTAATTTTTAAAGTTGTCATATGGAGCCCAGAAATGGATTACAATGAGATCTTTTTTAAAACTACATAGAGATGGGTTGATAATAAAGGAATATTGATACAACTATGGAATTCTCTACCACACGCATTGAAACCCCTCAGAGAAGTACTAAGAATTGAGCATACTAGATGGTCATTTACCCATCTGAATGATAGGGCTTTAATATCTTTAGATCCCTTAGAGTTCTTTCTAGATTCCCTAAATTTCAAAATTAAGGGAAAGTCCCATACTTGTGTTCTCAGAGGATTGGGTGGTTTGAATGCTTAATTATTTTGTAAAAAAGATGGCCATCTTAGGAAAAATTGTCCTATGTTGGTTAATAAGGGTAATTTACACAATAAACAAAAGGAAAAGGTTGTCCTGAAAAATGAGTCTATGTTGGATGACTTATGAGTTTTCGAAAACCCCTTATTCAATAATGTACCATTGAAAGATAATGACCCCCACAGCTGAGGCTTCTAATAATGTTGGATCTATGTTTGAAAATGAGTAGGGTCTAGATGACCCTTCCCCTACATCTTAGATGTAAGGTTCCTCATATCATTCTATTGATAGTTTGAATCCCTTGTTTGATGTAATCAATTGTCTGCTTGATGGTTTGGATGATGCCATTCTTGAATAAAAACTTCTTTTAGACTCTCCTTCTGAGGAATATGTGGTTATCCTGGTTGAAAACCCTATCCTACACAATGTTATCTCTAATAACTAACCTCCATACAAGCTCAAAAATATTTCCAATGAAGTTACTCCTATGGCCATCTCTCTAAAAATATAAAAAGTTAATAAATTTACCTTAGAGATGTACATATCATCTAGTAGTCCTCTGACTTACAAGCACACATCAAGTGCTAAAAGTTAAATGTTTAAAGGAGGAGAGAAAAGACATAAAATAAATTTGGTCTCCTCACTATGAGGCATGTTACACCCAAAGAGAAATAAAAGCTAGTAAATTAGTCCCTTAATAGCAACCATGACCCTTCTTTCAACAAAAAGGGGAAGGAAAATAAAGTCCTGGACTATTTCTAAAGATTGTACAATAGTGGGGGTAAGCCCCATGGTCAATCTACTTGACCTTCGTCTCCTCCCTAGTTGTGTATGTGGATTGTAAGTTGGAATGTGAGAAGGTTGGATTATCCTGATAAAAACCCAATTGTGAGATAATTTAGACATTCAAGAGATACTTTAGATTTTCTTTACTTGCAAGAATTTAAGGACAGTGGATCATATTTGTCTTTAATTCTAAACTTTTTCTATTCAAATGCTTCATAGTTATGTACTAATCATCAAAGAAGGAAAGGTGGGGCCTCTATCTTGGTCAACTATGGTCTGAAATATTACATTGTTGATCATGGTGTCTCCCTCTATACTAAAGTAGTTTAGGTCTTACTAGAAATCCAAAACTAGTCATATGGCCTGTGTAACATATATGCTCCTAATGATTATAGGGAGTGGTCTGATCTATGAAACTAACTAGGTATGAATCTAAAAAACATTCCTTGGTTTTTTGGTAGTTATTTCAACATGGTGGAAGAAAAAGAGGATAAATTTGGGGGTGACCACTATGCTTGGAAAGGTAAGGAGATATTTTCTAGTCCAAATACAAAAAAAATACACAATATTGGAGATCCACTCCAAAAAGGTAAAATCCTAAGTAAAGGAATCTAATTTACCTAGTATAATAAGTAGAGCAGTAATAGAAGATAATACTATAGAAATGATAGATTTTTTTTAATATAGATCACTTGCTATGACCCCTAATAGGGATGGTAATGTGGTGATAGTTCTACCCTTTACTATATCTAACCATCATCCTATCGAAATGGAATTCCCATTGAATTATGAGGAGAATAAAGACATTGTTTCCCTCAAAGGACTATATAAATTCAATGTGTCGCACTTGGTTAACTATGTGTGTTTGGAGGGTCTTCAATCATCCTTGAACATTGGAAAATTTGATTGTAACTCCATATCTAAAATTGATAAGTGGAATTATTATATGGAAACCTCCAAAAACTTTGTAAAAACTTATGGTCAATTCAAAGCTAAAAAGTGTAGAAAATTTACAAGGGGAACTCAGGGGATGTTTATACCTACCAAAAGCTATTTGCAACTTGACCCAGCTAATGGGAAATTAATTTGAATAGATTAACCTCTTAAAGCATCAAGTTAAATAGTCATAAAATTATTACTAGGGGGCTCAAATCCTCTCTATACTAACCTAGCTAAAGTGTGTGCATAAAGGCTCTATGCTTTTCTTCAGATTTTTTAAATATAGGCACATAAGAAGTAAGATTAATGGCATCAAATTAAATTGTCAGATTATGTAGAATGCCACAATCATAAAAGAATAATTCTTTGAATTTTATTCTAGTCTTTTCATTTCTGATGGCTCAAGTGACCTCATTAAATATAACAGGTCTAAATGTGGTGCATGCATTATTAAAAAGGTGACACGAATTTAATCTAGTTTGTTTGATCCCTGTATTTTTTTGGATGAAATTAGAACCACTATCAACTTACTCAAAGAAGATAAAGCACCGGGGATGGATGGATTTCCTACTGAATTATATAAATCCAATAAGGAATGGATGTCCAAAGACTCTCAAGAGGTATTAAATGAGGCCATTAAATCTGGCACCCTTAGCCCAAACATCAACGTAAGGGTAATCAAACTCATTTCCAAAGATGGTAACTTATCTTTAGCTAAAAATTGGAGACCAATTACCCTCCTCAATGTTTCTTACAAGATTTTGGAAAAGATTCTATCAAGAAGATTATCCTCTCTACTACACTCTATTGTCTAGGACACTCAAACTAGATTTGTTGAAGGGAGATACATCTTATACAATCTAGTTACTAGATGGGAAGTGATGTAATGGGCTAGAGATTCTAACCAGAATGGAGGAATGATTTTGAAAAAGCATATGTCATAATTGCGTGGCCTCTTTTAATTTAGTGAATGTTGGATGAATCTAGATTCCAAGATAGATTTTGTAGAATGGTCAATGTTCCCTTCAAATATGTTTTGGATGTCTTTGAATTTAATGGGGAATCAAAAAAATCATTAGACCTTCAATGCTCTATTAGATAAGGATGCCTTCTTTCTCTTTTTCTCTTTATTATGGCGACTGAATCATTACGTTATCTCCTTAAATTCTCTAATATAGGGCCTCCAGTCAAAGGAATTTCTCTAGCTAATAATGATTCCCTTATTGATGTCCTTTTTGTTACTTTAGAAGAAAACAACCAAGTTTAAGTGGTAACTAGGCTAGATATATATTTCTCTACTTCTAGATCCAAAGTGGTAATGCATAAATCACATATGCTGAGATGGCATGATCACCCTCCTAACTGGATGTCATATTGTGGTTGGAGTTATAAAGTACATGATGAATTGGTTAGATATTTAGGTATTCCCTTAGCTCTTGTACCTTCCATCAAACTCATGTGGGAATGGATTTTTGATAAAATTAACAAGAAAATTATAATGTGGCATGAACATTTACTTCCCTGACCAGGAAGGATTCAAGTATGTTAAAAGGTACTCATATCCTATAATATCTATTATGCCTTTTGATAGCTTTTTGAAAAGTCTCAGATCAACATGCTCAATAGAATAATAAGAGATTTCCTATGGTCGTATGGGAAAGGGGGTAAGAAAAGGCATTTTGTTAAATGGAAAATTTACTCAAAGCCCAATAATATTAGGGGCCTAGGTTTAAAATACCTTCAACTACAAGGTATACTACTGGTAGTTAAGTGGATCATCAAAACATTGAAAAGAAATGAGCCTTGGAAATTTTTGGTTAGAAATAATATTTTGAGAGGATTTCCCTGGATAGAGAGGTTTGAATACTATTGATATTCTCATTGGGCCCTTTCCTATTAAAGTGGATGGATCACCTATATTTACTTCCTTTTGGTTAGCTTGTGATGTTTTTAAACACTTTATCACTACAGAAGACATTTTTAATTAGATTGGGACTTCTTATCAGGGGTATAAATCTTTATGGTAGAAATTGACTATTAGTCAAAGACCACTTGACCTCAATAAGGGCCGGTCTACCTTTGAATGTTATAGTCATGGGTTGAGGGATTCTAAGGACCTCTATTCTCATGTGGGATGGGATTCTTGGTTATATATTAAAGCCAATTTTTTAATTCCTAACACTCAACACAAAACTTTCACTTTACTCCAAAAATAAATGAAATGAAAGAATAATGCGGTTTTCATGGAAGATGAGGGTCAGTTCCAAGATAGTTTGAAGTGGACTAGAATAACCCCCTATTTGAGTTCTCCACTCATATGCTTTACAAAAATATTTCCCTCTCCAATGTCCCCTACCATATTTGGGATATGTATGATCCTTTGTCTACCTTGTCTTTTAGTTTTGATGTGATTTGAACCTCTCATTTAGATCCTTAGAGATCTTGACTTCATTAGTTGTTAATGTATAAGAAGTTGGTTGTTAGTTTTATGTTGAGTAATTATGGACTTGCTAAGCCTTTTTTCTCATTTTGTAGTGAAATTGAAACTATGAGAATGATTTTTTCTCCTACCCATATGCAACTAGGCTATAAAATTGTTGTCTTGAGTGTTGGATTGTGGTCTTTGATTATGAAATTGGCTAGCTAAATATTGCCTTTGGTTATGCATGTCTGAAAATTAAAGTACACCCTTTATTTCATAAATTTTGGCTTGTGTTTTCAACTAGAATTTTATGGTTTTTATGGAAGCCAAGGAACATTGAGGTATTCCAACATAAGGCTAGGTTGCTTTGTGACTTCTCAATTTCAGTCATTCTTCATTTCGTCTCTTTCAAGATATTCATATAGTTGAAAGTGCTACAGGACCAGCTAGTATAATTTATGAGGACATGACTAATAAAAATCACCTCTCATTTCTTGCTATATTCTAGTGGTTATCCTAGGTTGTGTATGCATATAGATTGGGAAGTGTGCCACCATTCGAATGTCAAGGTAAAAACTACTAAACATGAGTGAGATTACATAAAATATACATACATTAACCAAGCAGATCACTTGATAAAGGAATGGATAAACTTGATTGATTTTTTATAATAATGGGATTGATAACTGGCTATCAGCAAATGAAAATATGCTAATAGGTGTGTGCAATGATAGATTGGGAATTTTTATAATAAAAAAAACTAAAGAAACCATTGGACCATTAGACCTGAATTTGAACCTTGAACTGTATGATAAGACTATGGTGATAGTGTCTTATCCTCAAGGATTGAATCCACTACTACATGATCAACATGCCCAAGAGGATGTTTAGAGAACGATTGATGAAAATTTTATTGTATTCTTTGGAAAACTATAAAAAATTATCTAATGGGGTGGTTTTGTGGATGTAGAGGACATCCTTAACTATGTAAAAATGAACAATATTAAAAGCATGCTAAAAAATTTTGGTCATTACCCCTCTCAATTGGCTACTGGGTAGCTTCAGATGGGACCTATTGAAGATAAAGACTCGATTGAGGGACTTGATTCTATGGATTCTAAGGATGGAGACAAATTGGATGCTGCTACTATTTGGAGGGTGCATGATGATTAAACCATACTCTATCTTTATTGGGGTGGCTTCACTTTCATATGATATTTCTTATGTTACTTTGATCACTTGCTATATTTTTTACTATTACTTTTGTTGGGCCACCTATATGTGGCCATTTTTTATATTGTATAATCGGTATATATGTTATTCTAATGATGGATGCCCCATATTATGATACTTTTATTCTAGGAACCATGTAAATGTTACTAAAATATTTAATGCTTATATTGATAATTGATTCTATAATTAAAAAAATGTGGAAAGGGGATATGAAAACATTATAATTCACTAGATGTCAATGTTGTATATCCTTTACTAGGCCTCACTTTTATTGCAAGAACAATAGGTAAAAAGGAAGTCAAGAAACAAAACACCCATGTATGTTTAAGAATGCACCAGCTTGATTTGTTGTAATTTATATATCAAATTAACTATAGGTGTTACTTTCTTCATTACATTTAATACTATGTTTTCCCCTTTGCAAGGTTTATTTCAAGGCCATTTATTATTACAATTTTTTTTTAACACATCATGCTAATTTTTATGTCATATAATCCAACATGGAAATAAATAATATATTTGTAAATAATAAAATAGTAATATAATTCTCAATAAAACTACAACTACTCATACTATGAAAGCTATAAATTGTAGGTTAATAATAATAAATCAAATAAGCGATTGAATTCCTATTCTAGAACTAATCTTTTTCTAGAGAAAGTATCTTGATAACATAGATGATCTTGTTGGAGTATTTCTTATTCTTACTAGCTATGTGTTAAGGTTATTTACTAAGTAGTTAGGTTTGGGCCATGTTCAGACTCACTTAGAAAGTAAGCTTGTTTTGGGAGCTTTTTTGTTTGTTGTAATTTTTTATTAATATTTCCACATATGTAAAAATATTCTATTTCAAATACATTTGGTTCATGCAAGAATTTATTGTTGCACAAGACAAATTATCATGATTATTTGATAGGAACCCCTTTTGTAATCCATGAGGTAGATTTTACAAATTATTGAGGCAATAATGAGACTTATTATTGTGTGTGTATAATGGTGTTTTGTTGTGTTAATGGCATGTAGGAGAGATCTTGTAGTTTGAAATATTTTTAATAAAACTGATATGCTATTAGAGCTATATTCATGTAACCATTAATTAGGCCTAGTTACAGTATCCTATTAGTCTCTTTGATTCATCTTTTATTACTCCCCATTCAATGTTTATGGTAGAGTGTTCAAGTATTCATGTTCAAACTAGCTATGTGTCCAAGTTATTTTATAACAAGCTAGGTTTGAGGTGCATTCACAATCACTTAATGAAGTAAGGTTTTTTTGGGAGTTTGTTTGTTTATTAGAAGTTGTTATTAATATTTAAATTTATGTTGGAATATTATATTCCAACAATATATATTTCATGCAAAAAATAAATTATAGGCACTCCTTTTATAATATATGAGGTATATTGAACAAATTATTGAGGAAATAATGAAAATCATTATTGTTTGTGGTGTTTTCTATGGTAATGGCATGGAATAAAAATCATAATCATTTAAATAGTTTTAATAACTCTGATAGATATAACCCATATTTATAGTACATAGTATTAGATGTATGGGTCTCGTATTTTGAAATTCCTTTGGAAATTTAGGAACTTATCTCTAACTATATAAACTAGGATGTATAAAATGGTAGATTTATTAGCTTCTTTGAGATGGTAATTTAATGTCTTACAAATGAAAATATTGATATTAGGTTTAGAGTGTTAAATTAATCTCTTAATCAATTAAATTTGTAATGCCCCACCTTGAGAGCCCTATTTTGTGATCATGGGAGCCACCCTCGAATTATTTTTTATGGAATTATAAATTTTATTATATATTGATTAGAAAACTCTGTATATTGAGAAATGTATTATTATATACTAACACACATGTGGACACATATTTTTTTATGTGATTATGAGATCATAGTTCTGTATGAACACCTTATTGTCTTATGAGATCTTATTTTTCGCTTTTGCATGATGATGTGGTGTTTAATTATAAATTAAAATTAGTATGTCATGATGGACTATGATTTTGTTTATTAATGTTATTTATTATTAGGATTACCGAATCACCTTATTGTACCATATAGGTACTTTAATGAATCTAGTTGTTATGTAGGTGATATGACCAGTAGAACCATATAATGTTTTTAATATGAGTTTACATGGGATATGGATAGTTTTCATTGGTGTGGTACTTGAGTAAACATGATATAATGGGAGATCCAAAAATGTATATTCAACTCACATAAAACATGATACACAACACTTTGATCCCTTGGAAAATTCATAATTTTTAATTACATGCAAGTATGTGCATGTGTGTGTACATACATACATACATAGATACATACATATATGCATGAATCTATACATACATACATATATACATACACACACACATACATACATACATAAAATATGTATGTATGCATGCATACATACATAATTTATGTATGTATGTATGTATGTATGTATGTATGTATGTATAGATTCATTCATACATACATATATACATAAAATATGTATGTATGCATGCATACATAGATATTTTATGTATGCATACATACACACATAAAATATGTATGTATGCATGCATACATACACATTTTATGTATGTATGTATGTATGTATGTATGTATGAACAATTAAATGCAATTATATAGTGGTTTAGAGTCGATTGGTTATATGATCTTGTAGCCATGAAAAATAAATTATTAAGAATGAAATATTCAAATATATATGTTTTTTGATCATGAATATGTGAATGTGGTAAAATAGAGAAAATAGTCACATTAAGGATAAATGAAAATGGAATAAACCCCATTCCCAATGAAAAATATAGACTATATTTATAGAGGATAAAATTCCACAATTAATGATTAAAAGAATAAAGGATAAGATTTGAAGATCTAAAAATAGTAACCATAATCCCACAAATGCATGAGAAAATAAAGAATGTACTTTGTTATTATTTTCCTTAGAGTGGCATGAGTAGACTTAGAATTCTAGGACAAAAGATTAAAGTATAAGCATAAATAAAATATACCCACAGATTATTGAGAGTGGCCAGATCATTGGAAATATGAGACAAAAAAAATAGATATCCATTCGAAATGAGGTAGAAATCAATTTAAAAGATAAAACTAATTCGAAAATAAGAGTAGAATAGAAAGAAGAAAAAGTAACAACATAATGATGTGTAGAAGGAAACATTCCAATTTTTTAAATATTTTCCTAATTAGTGTTTTCTTTGTTGATGTCCTGGCTACATATAACCTATGAATTATAATTGTTATCATTCATTATGATTAAATTTTTATTTAATTTTCTTTTCTAAGTATTAATTTTAGTTTATGATCCTTGGATCTCATTCTCATTATAGGCAACCTCCATTGTGAAATTATGAAGTTTATAAAATAATGACTGGACAATTTTTAAATTGTGTGATTCTTTCTTTTTTCCCATTCTATTGGTTTTATTTGGGTGGATTGAATAATACAAATAATAGATATATAAATATAGTAGTTCCATCAGGTTCACCTGTATTATTAGTTTAATAGTATACAAGGCTTTAACAAGGCATGTGAGAGGTGGTTAACTCCCAAATGGTGTCTTTGGTGGAGATTATATCTTGAGGGTGAAATGTATCCACTATACACATAATATTTGTTATTATTTATCACATATGCATCCTAATAATTATCCCCTATGTTTTGAAAACATTATTAGAAAAGTAGACCTTTATTACACCACTCTCAGGTCATATGATGTGGTACCTCTTTAGGTATATTCCTACTGTCAGTTTTTAAGAATTATTTTTTTCATTGATTTCAAAGTCAAGATAGATGTATGATAAGTCAAGATCAGAGTCGAGGCTATGCATGGTAAGACGATATGTGTCCAAAAAGTCTCTTGAGAAGAGAAAATTTTAAGGCAACCTCTTGTCTCTCTATTGAGAGATAATTTGAAGGAAACCTAGTACTTCCTCTAAGTTTGATTTCATGTTAAATTCATGATCATGGTACAAGTTAAACTACTATTATGTACTAGGTGTCTTGAGAAGCATAGTCTAGTCCTGATATATGGTGTACACATAAATCATAGTAAATCTTATTGATTTATATTAATAAATTAATAAGAGAGGGAAAAAAATTGTGTAAAAATGACCAGGAGGAAAATAATACTGCAATGAGTTTCAATTTCAAGTCTTAAGGATTAGTCTTCATATGAAGACCTAGTTAGAAGGTATAGGACTGATAATATGATGTGTTAATCAGTATGAGACTTGTATGATGAATTTTGATAGTGTATGAGAATGATATTATATATGAGGCTTTTATAATACTAAAATATGTTTTAAGGTACTTTCATGGTCTAATTATGAGTGGCAGTTTAACACTGCGTGAGCAAAGAGACCTAGTGTGGCCTAATGAGTGATCAAGATCATTTCCTAAAGTGATATAGATCTTGAGGGAATTTACATAGGTGTGAGGGGTTGTTTTAGGTATGATAACCAATATCTAGGTCATATCCTATATTAAGAATCATGAAAATTACTGATAAGGATTTATGTGTGAATAAAATTGGGTGTTACAGACCTGACAAGGAATCTTTTATGCTCGTTGGCATCTAAAAAATTTACATGATATCATGATCATATGATGGATGTTTTGGAAGGTCCCTAATTTTTTTCTTTGAATTGGTTTTTGAGTTGAGGGATAATCCTTTATGAATGATTACTAGGAAGGGAAACTAGTCAAAACCCTCTAAAACCCATCATAATGAACTGATAGTAAATATTTTGTTGATTATGACTCATAAGATTTTTATTAACCTAGTTTTATTTTTATATCATGTAAAGGACTCCTCATTTTTTATGCAGGTGATTTTTTTGTCATGAAATTGAGTATAACTTATAGGAAAACCCTTGTTTCTCATAATATTGATGTAGCAAGAAGGTTTGACAAGGTCTAAGTATAAAAATAGATTAAAAATGGTGTTTGAGACTTTTTTTTTTATGTTCATGTAATTTTTTAGTCAGGTTATATAACCTATATAATCTAAACTGGTCATAGAAGTTGAACTATCGCTAAACAGGTATAACAAGCAAGATAATGAGAAAACTAGACAAGAAAGAGATTAGGGATTGGTTGTAGAGGATTATGTATGGATCCAAATACATGGTGTAATTTTTAAATATATATAAATCATATCCCCTCATTTTATAAGTTTTTATTATGCTCATACACAAGAAAAAAAATTTCCTTCAAATGACCTATCTAACTTATTGAAGTTCATGTAGGGTGAAGGTATGAGATTAGTCTATAAAACATATATTGATATTAAATTTTGAAAAATATATATTAAAATATGTTCTAAGGATTATTAAGGATAATTTAAACTCATTTAAATATCACAAAATTTGTCACACATGTGTTCCAATAGTTGGTTTCCATGACTGTGCTTTTGATGTTATAGGTAGGTTTTTGTGTGTGAGTGAGAATGATGGTTCTAAGTCATTTTGGATGGAATTGAAACTTATAATTATCATTAAGGTATTATATAGTTATCATATTATAATTTTAAAAAAAAATTATTCATTATGAACTTTTATGAAGATATGAAAATTTAAAGTCTTTTGACTAGGTTCTTAAGGCCTGTGTTGTTCTGAGTGAGCACATGAAGTTGATCAGTTAAAGTTATTTTGCCATGTTTGATGAATTATAATGAAAATTATGTTGGGCCTTGGGTCATTTATATTTTATAAATTTTATTTATTAGTATATTATATTTGAAATTTTATTATATGATTATTCTTTTCAAGATAGAGTTTCTGATTGTAAGAAGGCCTAATGTCAAGCAGACCTAATTGGGTGGTCCAAGGAGTGAAATGAGTCAAATTATGTTAGATACATAAGGTTATATTATCATGGGTATATTTTATTATTTTTTTAAGTTTTTAATCCATTTTTTGAGGCTCAAAGTGTTCCAAGGAGGTCTAAGCGAAACTTGTGCTTAGAGAAGACCTAATTGCATTAGGTTTATATTAGGGCTAATGGTTGTTTGACCCTTAATTGTAATGACTGATCTATGTGGTGTTTTTTTAACTTATTAAAGGTGTTTATTTTTCTATTTAAACATTTATCCAATTATTTTAAGGTTCTTGGCCAACCAATATGGGTAAGAGTAAGAGTAAAGTATAAATATAAGGCCTAATAGGCCTAATTTGACAAGTTGGAGAATTGAGAATATAAGAAAATGATATAGAGTTTTGGAAAATATGTAAATTTATTAAATATAATAATATAGGTGTGTTTAATATTCAATTAATAACTAATTATGTTTCTATAGGTGTTGATCAAGGTCATTTAACCTAATTCTACCAAGGAAAGGGCATGTTGAACGAGAAAGCTTAATAGGCCAATTGAGAGAGATAAAAGTGTGAGAAGAGAAAAAGAAGGAGGTCATCTTTATTTGATTAAAATAAAAGTTTATAATGGTGATCATATTTTCAAGGTATTTGAGTTGGTTATTAGTTACCTAGGGGGTTGGAGCATCCCTACATGTTGGTGTTTGTTAAAAGACTAGTTGAGTTAGTGATTGACTAGTGAGGGGTTGGTGTTCCTTGTGGGGTTGGTGCATAAATAAAATTTGTATTCATTGGTTATAGGAATGTAATAAAATATATTCATAAATGGGTTTTATTCCTTAAGATGTTTTCCCACATATATCTTATTCTCTAATGTTGTTTACATTCATAGATGCTTATGTATACATTGATTGTTGTAGATAAGTGTGTGAATGCTTCATGAATGTTAAGTGAAGTTGAGGGACTATTTCAAGGCAAATAATTCACTCCCATCTCAGTATATATACTTATAACATTTTTTATCATATGTATTCCTATAAAGGAGGTTTAATAACCTAAAGGAGATTCTAAGAAAGTGAATATGGCTACTCAAGAACAACATGGTTTTTATAAAAGTAAAGCTCTATTGTTTAATGGATCTAATTATTATTTTTGGATTGTTAGGATGAGGACATATCTGATATATCAAGGTCATTATGTTTGGAAATCTGTATTGGATGGATATACTGCACCTCTTATTCCTCCTACAAATGCAATTGGAAAGAAGGCTAGTGATAATAAGTCAAAAGCAATGACTGGTATTATGTGTGGTCTATCAAAGGCAAAACTTTTGAAGGTTATGCAATATATGTCTAACTAAAATAAAATATACAAGTTGAATAATATTCAATAGGGAGACCCCAAGGTCAAATAGGCCAAGTTGAAAAAACATAGAAGACAAATTGAAAGCCTAAAAATGAAACAAAGTGAGACCACTGTAGCGTACTTATTGAGGGTTGATGAAGTGGTCAACATCATAAGAGGTCTAGGCGAGGAGTTGAAATATTATACTATCTTTCAAAATATTTTGAAATATATAGTTCCCATATTTGATTCTAGGGTATCTGCTATTGAAGAGATGTAAGATCTATACAAGCTAGAGATGGATGGACTTCATGGCACCTTAACATCCTATAAGATTAGAACAAGTGAAGGAATACCTAAAAAAAAGGAAGTTGTATTTAATTTAGAAAAGAAGCCAAAGGAGAATAAGACACAAGTTAAGAAAGTCAAAGATAATAATTACTATGATATTGATGATGATGAGTTGATAGCTATGTTTGGAAGAAAGTTGAAGATAGGCTCAGGTAAATACAAGGGTAAATTGACTTTTAAATGCTTCAATTATGGAGAGATTAGAAAATTTAAAAAAAATGTTCCCCCATAAGAATAAGGATAATGGTGATGAATATCATGATTGAGGTCATGATTATGATAAAAGTTCCTATAGGTCTGATAAGAACAAGAAAGCTTTAAAAGGTATGATGATAAGAAGAGGGTTTTCAAAAATAAAAGAAGTTTCCACACGAAGGAATATTATATCTCATCTAATGAGAGTAAGAGAAGTGATTGTAAGATTGACCATGAAGGTGATATACTTGATGTCAATGAAGTTCTATTCATGTCTCAAGAAGCAAGGTTTTCAAACCAAGAAGATTCCATATGGATTGGAGGTGTTGATGGTGATTCAGTTGAATAAGGAGATCAAGTGGACTATGAGGTTGAGTTGATGAATACTATAGAAGAAATGAAGATTGTAAAGGGAAATAATAGGGTCATGAGATCCCTTATCAAATATTATGATGATCAAATCAACTTATTTGAATTCAGACTAAGCAAAAAATTAAAACAAATAAGAGGAAATACTCAAATAGGTGGACTCAACTTGAGATTGTGACTGCTAGACTAAAGACTAAAGAAGAAGAATGTATAACATATGTAACTAAAATGTATTCCTTGAGAGTTGAGTTGGATCAGGCATCACATAATGTTAAATCCTTTTAAAGGTTTGAAAAGGGCACCAATGATCTAGACAACATTTCAAGTATTCAAAAGACTCCTAATGATAAAACTGGCCTTGGTTTCAATGAAGACTAAGAGAAGAACACTAATATGATCAATAAGGTCAATATTCAATCAACTAATGAGGATGATAGAAGAATGAAGGCTAATACTATCAATAAATCTAATTATATAAAGTATGATAACCCCTTTAATTACTATTGTTATTCATGTAACCAATTTGGACATAGAGAAAGGCATTGTAGAAGGCCCTCGAATAATGAATATACATGGAACTATGAGGAGAGTCATCAGTCAAGAGATATGGGTCATGGTGTGTTTCAATTAATAAGAATAGTGTGTTTCAATTTTCATAAGGTTGGTAATAATGTACTGTAAGCATGGATTCTCAAGATTAAAAAAGAAAGCTGAGTACCCTCAAGTAAAAAGAAGAAGACAAGAGAGTAAGTGGAAACCCAAGGTAGATAAGGTTGATGAATAGTTTTCAAGTCCATGTGGACTGTTTTTCATGGTATGACATAGTCAAGTTGCAAAGGAGTGCCAACAATTCTCTCTGTCATCTTATATTATTGATGAAGTAGACAAGATTGATTGAATAAGCCACGATGTTGTTCAAATAAAGATTGAGAAGGTTGACATAAAATGATGGTTCAATCTAAAGATGATCATGAAGGATGTTTTGTCTAGTAAGGACATGGAGATATGGGAATCTCTTGAGTTTATGTTGTTCTAGTTCCCTAGAGCAAAGTTGACTCCTTTAGGCTTCATAGAGTCACTCAGCTAGTAAGAAATAAGCATGAAGGATGATCGGTCATAGGGGGAGTTTTGTGGTAATTTGGTGACTTTAAGATTAAAGTGTCAGTCAAAAGTCTTTTTTAAGTATGATCATAAGAGATAGGTCCCAAAAAGTTTTTTATGATGACTTGATCAAACCAAGTCATAGTGTTGAAATTCTCTAAAATTATCATGGAGAGAAGGGGAGCCATTTATGATCCAAGAGTAGTTATGAAAGCCTATTATGTATTATGTTTGTTTGAAGAGAAAATAGTGTCTTATTTCAAGTCCAAGGATCATATAGTTGCAAAAAAAGATGACCCTTTATCATTAATGTCAAGGGGGAAGAAAGTTCTTGTTTAGAAGAAAGACCAAGTATCAAAGAAGTTCTAGATGGAGAATATGAGAATGATCTTATATATTAAAGTGTTTTACATTAATGAAAAATGGAAGGATTGTTGAGTTATGTTACTATTGTTAGTTTTCAATCATTATTATTATCGTTGATGTCAAAGTCAAGACAGATGTTAGCTATGTTAAGATCAGAGTTGAGGCTATGCATAGTGAGATGATATATGTCAAAGAAGTCTCATGACAAGAGAAAATTTGAAGTAAAAATCCTATCCCTCTATTGAGAGATAATTTTCAGGATCGTTGGTAATTCCTCTGAGATTGATGGCATGTCAAAGTTAGGATCATGGTACAAGGTAAGATACTACTATGTACTAGGTGTCTTGAGAGTCCTAGTCTTTTCTTAAGAGAAGGTATATGCATAAATAATAGTAAATCTTGGTGATTTGTATTAGTATATATGAATAAGAGAGTGAAAAAATTTGTGTAAACATGATCAAGATTAATATAACCCTTCGAATGAGTTTCAAGGTATAGTCTTGAGGCTTAGTCATCATATGAAAACCTAATGAGAAGGGATATGACTAATAGTATGATGAATTGATTAGTATGAAACTTATGTGTTGAAGGTTTATAGTTTATGAGCATGATATGATGTCATATGAAATGTTTATGATTCTTTTAGAATAGTGAAATAAGTTTCAAGGTATGTTCATGGTCTAATAATGAGTGATAGTTTAAGATTGAGTGAGTAAAGAGACCTAGTGTGGCCTAATAAGGGGTCAAGATCATTTCCTTAGGTAAAAAATATATTGATATAATTTCCATAGGTTTTTAGGGTTGGTTTAAGTATGTTAACCAAGTTTGAGGTCATATCCTAAAGGTAAAATCATGAAAATTGCTGATAAGATTTTATTTGTGCATAGAATTGGGTGTTACAAACTTGAGAAGCAATTTATTATTCTTGTTGGCACATGGAACCTTCACATCTCATGGAAGTTTCAGAAGATACCTAGGTTTTCTTCTTGGCATTGGTTTTGGATTTGAGGGGAAATCCTTTATGAATGATTTCTAAGAAGGAAAACCAATCAAAACCCTCTTAAAACCCTCATAATGACCTGATACAAAAGATATTGTTAGTTATGGCTCAGAATAGTCATTTTAACCTATATTAATGTTTGTAAATTATAAATTAATCTTTTGATTTTCTTTAGGTGGTTTTTTATTTATTATGATAGTGAGTAAAAGTTAAAAGAGAACCCCTATTTCTCAGAATTTTAATGTTGTAGGCATGATTGACTAGGTAAGATCATAAAAATGGATGAAAGATGATCTGTGAGACTTTTTGTTTATTCTTAGGTAGTTTTTAAATTAATTTCAATACCCTAAATAGGAAAAACTAGTCAGGTAAGTTGACCTATCACTAAACAGGCCTAATGAGCAAGACAATGAGAAAATTAGGTAAGAATGAGAATGAGGTTAGAGATTGGGTGTAGACTATTAGGGATGGATAAAAATTCATGGGGTTATTTTTAAATACCTATACCTCATATAATTTTATTTTTTATAAGTTTTGATTATTCTCATATTTGATCAAAACATTTTCCTCAATATGACCTATCTAACATGGTGAAGTTTGTGTTGGGTGAAGATGTGAGATATGTCTGTAAGACCAATATTGATATTGAAAATTTAAAGTTATCTATTAAAATATGTTATAAGTATTATAAATTATAATTTAAATTCATTTTAATATCAAAATAAATTGGTCATATATGTGTTATAAGACGTGTTTTCCATGACTATGTTTTTGATGCTACATGCAGGTTTATTTGTGTGAGTGAGAATTATGTTTCTGAGTCATTTTGCACTGAGTTAAAAGATAAAATGATCATGAAGGTATTTTATAATTATCATAATATAATTTTAAAACATTTTTATTCATGATAAAATCATATGAAAATATTAAAATTCAAAGTATTTTGACTAGGTTCTTAAGGCCTATGTACAATTCCAAGTGAACATATGAAGTTAATCAGTTAGAGGTATTTTGCCTTGTTTGATGAATTATAATGAACATGATATTTAACCTGAGTTCATGGAGATTATATAAATTTGATTTTTTATTATGGTTATGTTTCAAATTTTAGTATATGATTAAGTTTTGGAAGATAGACTTTCTGGTAGACTTTCTGGTAGTAAGAAGGCCTAATGGCGAGTAGACCTAATTGGGTGGTAGGAGGAGTGAAATGTGACAAATGGTGTTGGGGACATAAGGTGAGACTATAAGACGTATATTTTAGTAATTTTTGTTTTCTAAGAAGGTCTAAGTGAAGCATGGGCTTAGAGAAGGCCTAATTGCATTAGGTCTCTATTAGGCCTAATGATGATTTTGGCCCATAAGGGTACTGACTGACCTATGTGTTGGTTGTTTCATTCATGAAATGTGTGTGTTTATATATTTAAATGGTGATAAAATTATTTTTATGTTCTTGTACAACCAATATGGGTAAGATAAAGATTCAAGTATAAAGACAAGGCCTAATAGGCCTAATTTAAAAAGTTAGAGAATTGAGAATATAAGAAAATGATATAGATTTCTTGAAATCAAGTAAAGTTATTAAATATAATTGTATAGGTGTGTTTAATATTCCTTAAATACATAACAATGTTTCTATAGGTCTTTATCAAGGTCATTTGACCTAATTCTGTGAGGGAAAGGGTTGGTTGAGTGAGAAGGCATAATAGGCCATTTGAGAGAGATAGAAGTATGAGAAGAGAAAAAAATGAAGTCATATTCAATTGAGTAAGAAATAGGCATCCAAGGGTGATCATATTTTTAAGGTAGTTGAGTTGGTGTTGAGTTACCTAGGTGGTTAGAACCTCCTTGCAAGTTAGTGCTTGACTAGTGAGGGGTTGGTGATCCTTGTGGGATTGGTGACTCACTAAAATTTTGATTCATTTACTATAGGAATATATTTAAAGATATTCCTTAGATGTTTTTATTACCTAAGAGGGATTCCCACATATATCTTAAGATCTAATGTTGTTTGCATTTGTATGTGCTTGTGTATGCATTGATTATTGTATGTAAGTGTATGAATGCTTCATGAATGCTAAGTGAAGTTGAAGTATTATTCTAAGAAAATTTATTCATAACTCCCCCACCGCGACCAAACCCCCCTCCCCCCCCCCCCTCCCCCTAACATGCCCTTCATATAGGTACTTCCAATAATACCAATAATGTATTTTTTGTAGATCCATAGCTTGGTTTTGAATTTATCTAAGAAGCATGTGATGTTTCTGGATGATAGTGGTCCAACCACAAGAATTAAAGGCATTGGAAGACCCACATATTTAAGGTCTATCATAACCATGTAACTTAAACACTCAATTAGAAATGACTATCACTTATATTCCATTAGAATAGTATTTGATGGTGATGGACCATCTTTGAGTGACTTCTAAATATTTTAATACTACACCAATGTGTTTCCCAGAGAGTTTCTAAGATTACCACCTAAGAGGGAAATTAATTTCTCCATTGACTTAGTGACTTTAATGAATCCTATTTAAAATTATTCATATATAATGACAACCATTGGATTGTGTAAATTAAGACTGTATATGAAAGATCAGATTGATAAGTTATTAGTGAGACCAATATGTACTAGTGGGGAGAAACAATCATCATTGTAAAGAATAAGGATAGTTGTTGACACTATACATTGATTATAAGAACTTTAAAAAGGTGACCATTAAAAATAGATACATGTTCCCTATGACTGATGATTTTTTAAATCAATTGAGAGGATCACAAATATTATATAATGTAGATTTTTAGTCAGGATTATATATTATTAGAATCAAATCGATTGAGATATTATAGACAAATTTTCACACTCAATATTGTCACTATGAGTCTCTGGTGGTCCCATTTAAGCTCATAAATTCACCAATGATGTACATTAGTCTCATGAACAAAGTCTTCTATAAGTACCTAGATAATTTTGTGCTAGTATTAATTGATGAAATATTTATATGTTATCAGTATAAGGAAGAGAATTAGACATTTCAGATAAGATTCATAATTTTTAATGGAAAAATGGCTCTATGGGAAATTGTTTAAGTGTAAATTTTATATCTTGAAAAATTGAAATACTTAGGGGATATCATATATATGAAAAGAATTTATATTTATTATACTAATATTAAAGACATACTAGAGTGTCTGACACCTAGAAATGTCTATGAAGCTTGTAATTTTATGGGAATTGCAAGGCATTACATGATATTCGATGAGAAATTCTAACAAAATAGACACTTGATCATATCACTATATAAAAAATTAAATGAGTTTTAATGATTCAATTAGTGTGAAGAATCATTTCATAATCTCAAGGCGCTATTGACAATAACCACTATTCTAATAGTGTCAAACATGGATAATATTTCCTTGTTTTCACAGGTGCATCTCTCAATGGTCTTAGTGGAATATTAATTCTTGAAGGCCAAGTTATTTCCTATGATTTAAGGAAGCATAAATAAATTTATCCTAATTATAGGAATCATTATTTGGAACATGTTATAGTGGTGCATGATTTGCAAATGTGGAATCACTACCTCATTAGCAAAAATTTTATATAAGAACACACCATTTGAGCTTGATGCACATATTCACATAACCATATTTTGATGCTAGATAAAGTCATTGGCTGAATTTTTTGCACTAGTATTATTATTCCAAGAAACTCTTTATTTTGTAGCATTATTCAATTATTACATCAATTATTTTTACTACTATGTGCCTAATTCACATATATTTATTAAAACATGACACTTATATGTCATGCATTAAATATTTTACATGCATTATTTTATGACATAAACATCACTATGATGACATGTTTTCCACATGTTGAAATGACTATAGATTATTAAAATTTTATCAATTAAATGATATAGTTAAATATTTATTTTGAGATGAGTCACATACAAGAAGCGTCTCTAACATAAAAAGTGGGGAATATTAGTGGGTTTCTCTTAAGTACACAATCCTTCATGATAAAAAAAATCATATTTTTGGAACAAATTATACGATTCAGAGAGATCACAATGGTTAATATATTAGATGAGTATGAAAGTGAGAAAAGTAATCACACATTTATAAAAATTATGGGTACCAATGCCATCTATATGCATGCATCTCACAAAGACATGAGCTAAAAAGTATAGTTTTATATATACTTTAGTGCATATTCTATAGAGGTAGATATAGTTTACAAGAACATATATAATGTACTTTCACATGCATATACATTTGAGATATTGGTTATCATATTTTATCAATAGATTCATATCATTGTATATAAGTTGGCATATATTATCTAAAACCCTCTTATGCAATTTGGAAAAATGATATGAACATATATACATGGGATAAGCATGCAATGATGTTTAATTGCTAAATGATTTATCTTAAAATATTTCATATAACAATCTATTAATATCAAACTACATGAACTGAACTAAAAAATACTTATTTGTTAGTAATAGGTACTACATACAATTAAATTTGATATATATATGATCTCTTGTAATAAATCCTTTACTTTCAGATCATTCATCATAAATATGCAAAAATAAACAAGGTAATCATTATAAAGGTAAACCTTAGATTATTGGAATTGGTATGATATGGTTTTGTGATGTTTTCATACTCGTGGTTGACTTTTTACATATATTTTTAAATTATTATACATTTGATAAACCTATAATATAACTAGTCAATATTTTGATGTGATAAATAACATTAAAACTTGTCTATAAAATCTCATGTAGTCTATAAATAGTGTTCACAACAAGGTTATTTATTTCATGGGGAAAATGAGAATGCCTTATCTTTAAAACCTTAGCATTATGCATAGAACCCTTTGGATATAAGTAATTATAAGGTTGCAAGATAGGCATAAGAAAAAAACACAGTATAGGATATGGAATCTATTAAAAATAAATAGTTAATGCAAAATATATTTCAAATATCACTCCTAAATATGACTCTACACAACCTTATTATTACTTAAACATGTAAAACTATTTCTAAAATTATAATAATAAACATACCTAACGTAATGGCTCATAAATATCTCACATCAATAGAAAAGTATGTGATCAAGGTGGATCCATGTACCATTCTATTTTTAAAATCTTAAAATTCTATTCAAATCATTTTGAAATTGTAGTACTCATCGAGAGCTTTCTAAAACTTTTCATGGTTTGAAAAATGGAGTCCCAATGCTCAAGATATGGTTAGTTGAAGAAATCTTGTGACAGGGGGTGTCAAAAGTGACGTCGCACTGTTGAAAACATGCCAAGTGGACCAATAGCCACTTGACACATGGAAAAATAACTTGATGCAAAAAGAATTTGGTTTGTTTTTTTTATCCACATGTTATTTGAAAATTTCAAACTTTGAAACAAGGTTCCAAAGAAAGTGCCACATCACCCATGCCACCAAACATGCTTTGACCAAGCTTAAGTGCAGCCTAAGATGGCGCCTAAGCCTTAGCTATTTGAAATGGGTCAAACTTGTCTATTTAAAGCATAAAAACTATCTTTCCCAGCAAATGTGGTAAAAAACTAAGTCCAAAGGTGCCAAAAAGGAGGGAAAACATTCAAAATTTCATGCTAAGCATGCCCTAGAAAGATAGCTGACCTTTTCCTCATGCCAAGGTGTCTAGAATGGTGGGAGGAGGTTTTGAACTCCTGAATTGTCACCTAAAAGGTTAATGCCTTGACCACTTCAGCCATGGAGGTCGAAGTGTTATAAAAGGGACTAATTTCTACTTGAACAAACACAGAAAGTAGACTGTGTAAAGAGATTTAAGAAGGTTAGAGACATGTTATTTCTTTGTACAGCCTTGGGCCATTATTTTCATGTCTGAGAAATATGTTTATAGGAAAACAAATATTAGAGAATGTGAATTGAAGACTTGTATTGATTTTGGAAACCATTTGTTGCACAAAATTAATGATAATAGTACTCACTTTGAACGGACCCAGAGATGTAGGCTATTGAAGCCGAACTCTGTTATCAATTTACTTGTGAATTCTTTGAATTTTCTCTTATTATTATTTAGTTTTGATCTTCATGTTATATCTAGTTTTAATTTCTTTATACAAAATTAAGCAAAAAAAAAGTGAGAAATTGAAGGATCTCTTAAATGTGAACAAGTAATTTTGGAATATACTACACTTCTATTTTCAATTTACAGATCAGATTTTTGGTATCAGAGTGGTTGTTATTTAACAGTGATTGCTAGTGTATGTTGACAAGGTCTAAATCCAAAAAGGGTAAAGGAAAACATGTTGAGTATAATCTAGAGATTGATTTAAGGCATGCTTCAAGGATCGCTGAAGAAGGGATGGAATCCGAACAAGATTTCTACCGAGCCTTCATGGACATGAGAAGCATGGTTGAGGAACTATATTGTGACAAATAAAGGAAATCTGAGAATGAAAAAGAAGGTGATTCATGAGAATCAAAAGGTAAAGAAATGGAAAAACCTTCTCCATCGGATGAGGGTAAAAAAATTGTGGAATCTCTCCATTCACTAAAATTGGATATTAAGTTTGAATTACCAATGTTTAATGGCAAAGTTAATGCTAAAAAGTTGGATAATTGGCTCAAGCAGATTGAAGTTTACTATAGGGTCCAAAAGATTGCAAGGGATGAGTCAAAAATTCATTTGGCTACTCTTCGTATGAGAGGCATAGCTCTCATCTGGTGGGAGAGTAAGTTGAAGGAAACTAAGCTTCAAAAAGGTAACTAAATTTATTCTTGGAATGAATTTATTGAAGAACTTAGAAAGCAATTCTATCCTTTAGGCTTTATGCAACAAGCCCTGACGGATTGGCAAAGTTTAAGACAAGGAAAAGGCCAAAGTTTTTAAGATTATACATAGGATTTTAGGAAAAAATCTTTACGTTTGAATGTTCCTCTATATACACAATAAACACCACTAAAATATATAGGTGGGTTGCATAGTTACTTAAGACATATGATTCTTATGTTCAATCGCACTAATTTAGATGCAGTATGTGTTCAAGCCACTCATTTAGAGGCTAAAGGAAAAAAATCAAAAGAATATTTTCCTAAAGTAAAAAGTAAGCAATCTAATGTTAAGCAAATCAAAGGGGAAAGTTCATCAAGAAAGGGTAAATAGAAATCCACTTATACTATTAAAAAAGAAGAAGGAAAACCATTTTGTAGTCATTTCAAGAAAAATCATGATGAGTTTAAGTGTTGGAAACTACTTCCTGAGTTGAGGCCTAAGAGGTATCAAAAGAAAGAAAAGAAGGCTAATGCTATGGTTCAGGACTTAGGTTTAGATTCAGGTGATGAAACTAAGATTACAACTATGGGATTACATAATGATTTTTCTCTTTCAATTTTTAGCACTAATGCTGAATCTTCTTCTAAACAAAATTATGTGCATGTTGATAAGAAAGGAAATGAATTGTTCTACATTAGATTTGTTTCAAAGCACACTAAGATTGACACTCTATTTGATAGGGTTCACAAAAAAATTTAATTTTTGAAGAGGTTGTTAAGAAGCTAGGCTTACAAACCAATCCCCATCTGAAGCCTTATCCACTAGGTTGGGTGTGTGACAATGTGAAGCTACAAGTCTCACAAACTTGAAGGCTAAGGTTTGCCATCACATCCAAGTTTATAGATGAGGTTGAGCTAGATGTTGTTCCATTGGACATATGTGGGATTGTTTTGGGAAGCCCATATGTTTATGATAGAAAAGCAATCTTCTATAAAGAGGAGAATCAGTACTTGCTTGTTAAAGATGGCATTGAATATATAGTTAGAGCACATCACACTAGAACAAGTCTTTCCTTGGTTACAATAGGGCAAATGAAAAGACTAGTTATTTCAAGCAAGACTTTTTGTCTCATGTTGTTTAAGTCTAAGGAAAAAGAATATTCTCAAGCTTTGGAAATTGTGATCTTAGACACAAGAATGAATTGGTTGAAATCATTTCTACATATGATGATGTATTTCAAGATCCTAAGGGCTTACCCCCTAAAAGGGGAGTTCAACATGAAATTCAGCTATTTCAAGATTCTCCTCTCCCTAACATTGACATGTACAGGTTATCAGTGGTGGAAAATGAGGAAATCAAAAAATAGGTAATGGATCTATTTGATAGAGGTGTTATTCATCCAAGTTCATCTCCTGTTGGTTCGCCAATTTTTTTGGTGCCAAAGAAAGATGGAACTTGGCAAATGTGTGTTGATTTTGATGCTTTAAACAAAGTTAGTATTAAGACTCGTTACCCTCTTCCTCGTATTGATGATTTGTTGGATCAATTAAAACATGCTATTTATTTCACTAAGTTAGATTTGAGAAGTGGATATCATCAAGTAAGAATTAATGAAGGTGATGTCTGGAAAACTGCCTTTAAGACAAAACAGGGATTGTTTGAATGGCTTGTTATGCCTTTCGGGTTCTGTAATTCCTCGAATACATTCATGAGATTGATAAATGATGTTTTTAGACAGTTCCTTGATGATTTTGTTATAGTTTACTTAGATGATATATTTATTTTTAGCAAGTCATGGGAAGAGCATGTGATCCACACTAAGAAAGTCATGGATGCATTATGAAGGGAAAAACTTTATCTAAAAATGTCAAAATGTGAATTTGGCAAGACCTCTTTGATATACTTGGGTTACATTGTAGGACATGGTAAATTGAAAATTGATCGTGCAAAAGTGGCAGTCATTATTAATTGGCCTACACCCACTAACACAACTGAGGTTAGATGTTTTCTTTGTGTAGTAAATTTTTGGAGGAATTTTATTGCTCAATTTTCATATATCACATCACCTTTGCATTATTTGACAAGTGTGAAATAGGTCTTTTAGTTGGGAGGCAAACATCAAAAATTCTTTGACACTTTGAAAGAAAAGATAAGTACTGCTCTAGTCTTGGAACTTCCTAATATACAATAAACATTTGAGATTGAGATAGATGCAAGTGAGTATGCTATGGGACCTATTTTAATGCAAGGTAAGAAATCAGTTTGTTATCATTCTGAAACCTTTACAAGTGTAGTAAGAAAATATCCAACTTACGATAAGGAATTGTATGCATTTGTTCAAAGTGTTAAAAAATGGAAACATTACTTAATGGGCAAAGAAAAAATAATACATATAGATCATCAGCCCTTATAGTATCTTCAATCACAAACCAAACTACAACATTATAGACATTTTCATTGGATGGGTTTCTTTCAACAATTTCATCTTGTGATCAAGTATAAAAAAAAGGAATTCAGAATAATGTTGCAGATATGCTATCTAGGCCTCCTATGGTTGTTGCATCTATTATTTTACAACATGGTTCTTGTCTCATGAAAGTTATAAAGAAAAATATGTGAATGATCTTGATTTTTAGGATGTTTATAAAGACTTGATGAGTAGTAGACAAGTAGAGGAATTGGACTATCATGTACACAATGATATTTTGTATCATTTGGGTAAATTATGTATTCCTCAAAATGAGAGGGTGCACATGATTAGAGAAGCACATAATTCTCTTATTTTTGGTCATTTTAGAGTTGATAAAATGGTTGCAAATTTGAAAATGTATTGTTATTGGCCTCATATGCAGGAAAATGTTGCCAAATATATTAAGGGATGTACTCTTTGTGCCACAAGCAAACCTAGTAACATGAAACTGGGAATTTATACTCCTCTACCTATTCCTACTCGCCCCTGGGAAAGTATCTCCATGGATTTTTTTGGGGGTTTGCCTATGACACAAAGAAAACATGACTATCTATATGTGGTTGTGGATAGATTTAGAAAAATGTGTGTTTTGATTCCTTACACTAAGCAAATTACTGGTGAAGGCACTACACATTTGTTCTTTAAACATGTATGGGTTCATTTTGGTTTGCCTACTTCAATTATTTTTCATCAAGATTCTTGATTTATTGGGGATTTTTGGTCAACTTTGTGGGGACTAATGGACACTAAATTAAAAAAGAGCACTTAATTTCATCCACAAATCGATAGAAAAATAGAGGTTGTGAACAACACTATGGTGCATTTACTTAGGGGTTACAATAATAAAAATCCAAAGTTATGGGATGAGCAATTGTGTTACATACAACATGCATATAATCGGGGACTTCATTCTTCTACTATGAAATCTCCATTTGAATTTTTTTATAAATACTTGCTTGAATCTCCTCTAGATGTTTGCTATGGATAAGATACAGCTATTGGTGAACAAAAAGAAGCCATTCAAGCAAAGAAGTTCATTGAACAAATACAGCTCATTCACTAGACTGTTCATACTCAATTGGAGAAAAGTCAAGCCAAGTACAAAGCCAGGCATGACAAACATCATATTGATCACCAATTGTTTTGTAGTTGATATGGTATGGCTTCACATTAGTAAGTAAATACTGACAGGTAAAGGTAAAAAGCTAAAAGCAATCCGGTATGGTCCTTTTCAGATAACAGAAAAAATTGGCACAAATGCTTTGTGATTAGATTTACCATCTTACATGAAGATTTATTTAGTTGTAAATATGGAAAATTTGAAATTTTATGAGCCTCCAATGACTATTGATCATGATGAAAGTGTATCCATTCCTTCCATTGATGATTTTTGTCTTGAATATCAAACAAAATTGCAAGAAAATACTATACTTTACAGGAATATGTGGACTTCGCAAAGAGGTAACAATTAATATCTTCATGTTGGTATCAAAGGGATACACCCAAGATAGCCTAGATGGATGGAAGTCAGAAAGGTGAGGGAAAAATAGCCTCACCTCATTACCAATTAATTTCAACTTTCAGAGGTCCAAAAGTTCCCAGTGGGGAGGAATGATCTAGGTGGATCCATGTACCATTATATTTTTAAAAGTTTTCAAATTATATTAAAATCATTTTCACATTTTGGTACTCATCGAGAGCTTTCTATCACTTTTTGAGGTTCAAAAAATGGAGTCCCGATGCTCAAGATATGGCTAGTTGAAGAAATCTTGCAATAGGGGGTGTCAAAAGTGACATCGCACTATTGAAAACATGTCAAGTGGACCAATAGCCACTTGACACATGGAAAAGTAATTTAGTGCAAAAAAAAAATTGGTTTGTTGTTTTTATCCACATGTTATTTGAAAATTTCAAACTTTGAAACAAGGCGCCAAAGAAAGTGCCACATCACCCATGCCACCAAACATGCTTTGACCAAGATTAAGTGTAGCCTAAGATGGTGCCTAAGCCTTAGGCATTTGAAATGGGTCAAACTTGTCTATTTAAAGCATAAAAAATGTCTTTCCCAGCAAATGTAGGACAAAACCAAGTCCAAAGGCACCAAAAAGGAGGGAAAACATTCAAAATTTCATGCTAAGCGCACCCTAGAAAGAAGGCTGACCTTTTCCTCATGCCAAGGTGCCTAGAAAGGTGGGAGGAGGTTTTGAACACTTGACCTATCACCTAAAAGGTTAATGCCCTGACCACTTGAGCCACAGAGGTCGAAGTGTTATAAAAGGGACTAATTTCTACTTGAACAGACACAAAACGCAGACTGTGTAAAGAGATTTAAGAAGGTTAGAGACTTGTTATTTATTTATACGGCCTTGGGCCATTATTTTTAGGTATGAGAGATATTTTTATAGGTAAAAAAAGATCAAATAAGGTGAGTTGAATACTTGTATTGATTTTGGAAGTCATTTGTTGCACAAAATTAATGAGAATGGTCCTCACTTCGAACGGACCCAGAGACGTAGGCTATTGAAGCCAAACTCCACTATCAATTTGTTGGTGAATTCTTTGATTTTTCTCTGATTATTATTTAGTTCTGATCTTCATGTTATATCTAGTTTTAATTTCTTTATACAAAATTAGGCAAAAAAGTGAGAAATTAAAGGATCTCTTAAACGTGAACAAGTGATTTTCGAATATACTACACTTGTATTTTCAATTTTTAGATCATTATGTGAAAAATTATGAGTATAAACATAGCATTCTTAAATTTCACTAGCAATAATGGAGTGGTCCATACATATCTACACCATTTCAAGCACATCTATAGCCAAAATGATCATCTAAGGAATCATGTTATATCTACTAGAATTAAATTCTTTCATTATCTAGTAAATTGTGTCTCATATAAGATACAATTTGATGTTTTTATATGGATTTACATTCACAAGTCAAATTATTTAAGTAGAGTGTTTATCATATAGTAATCATATCTACATATTAATAGGTATTTGAAATAAATTATTTTCATTAACCATTTGATCATATACACATCAAATTTAACCCTTTGCATATATTGAATTATATGTCATCTATGAACAATAAATTCTAGTATAATATGTTTTATTAGCAATTTATTTGTAGATTAATATATGTGAATGTCAATGTCAGTTCGATGAAAATATTCTAATATTTATAGTCTATTATACATGCATTGAACCATGGAAGGAATAAATCAAGTAAAACTATAATGCTAGTAGAAAAAATAAAGATAAAAGAAGAAATGGTTATTATTTATTTGGAGACAATGACAGCTATAACCTAGCCCTTCTCAAACTTTATGGCCAAATTACACATGGAGAGTGGATTTTATTATTCCATAAGATGTGTTCCCTCCCTCTTCACCTCATTTCTCAATTTATTTTTTTTGTAATGATATTTCGATTCCATTTCCACTCTAACTTTGACTCACATTGCTAATTTTCACATATTTCAATTTTATTTACTATTCATAGATGCCATAGCTCTTTATTCCAGAATATATTCAATTTTGTGGGTGATATTACATCATCATTGTTCATAGGTTGAACTATTTTATAATTAAAAATGTTTAATATCTATTAGTATAATGAAACATTTTTATTTTATACTATATTATGAATTTGGATTTAAAACACCTCACTAAATTATATTATGATTTTTTCCTTCTGTAAGGTTTGTATTAATAACAATATTTACCTGAGAGGCACTTACCATTTAAGAGATTTAAGAATCACCTTTGTAGGATGAAATTATAGATCTCATTCCATCATTTACTAAATGGAATTTATTCGACCTACCCATGAAGATATCATCTAATATATACAAGTAAGGGTTGACATATATAACTATTTAGTTTTATTCATGGAAAAATACACCTAATATAACATTGTATTAAAATTTATAAAAATATTCTAACTATATGCCAAATAATTATTAATAAATATTAATAAATAAATAAATAAATAAAGCATAGTTTTTATTGAAATCTGAGACTATTGGACCCTCCTCTCACTTGTGGCTCAAATGGGCCAATAGAGCCCTCTAGACCTATTTTTAATTGTAAAATGTGATTTAGGGATAAATTTGGGGACCTCTCATTGCTTGAAATGGGGATAACTACAAAATACCATTTTCTAAAAAGAAGTATAAAAATTTGTTCAATTTATTGAACACATTGAAAAAATTAAATAACAAGTAAAAATTATTATGTAATAGGGTAATATGAAATTTAAGTAGTGTTATGACAAACATTGGATAGTGTGAACCTTCTAGGTTAGTGATCATGTCTAGCTATACCTACATCAGGAAATACTGATAGTACCTTTTCATAAGCTTCATCCACTCTATTAGAGGTCTTATACCATCACTAATAAATTAGGAGATAACTATTTTGATCTCAATATTATATCTTATCTTGGGCTACATGAAATTTTCATTTCAAAACTGTTATGCCATTACTTTCATCATCTATTGAATACCTAAGACAATGTATATACTCTTTATTAGGTAAAGATTATATAAATTATAACATCCCAACATAATCATATGAATTCATTTACTCTTAGGTCAAATAGACATTCTAACAATAGATTTCATTTTTAGATCATCAAATCAAGTCAAGTACATCCTTAGGGAAAATAATTTACGTTAGATTTGGGTGGAAATTTGTTTCCCCACTATTAATGCAAATAAAACCAATATGGAATATTGTTTTTCAAGGAAGGATAATGGATTAGAGGGGATTTAGATCAATATATATATCACAACATTTTATAGTCATTTCATATCTTCGTTGATGTTAACGAAAAACAACATTTTCATCAAGTTCTTGATCTCCAAGCCAATCAACAAAATCTAACCCCAATATGGCTCTAATGAATAAGTCCTCCATTATTATAGTTATAAACCTCAACTAGTTAGTAACTACAGTCACAGACATCATAACATTCATTGGTTATAAAGCAGAATTTACCATTTAAAAAAAATCAACTAACACTTCATCTCCCTATATTATATATTAATAAACACTTCCATTCATTGTAAATTTAGTTACATATATAAGAATGAAATTACTAAGTATATACATACATTTTAAACCTTAGATATTTTATAGATTTTAATATATTAACACTTTGATATTAAAATTATACATTTTTTGTTATCATCTTCTTCACTTTCATTTATAACCCTATTAAATTTGTTTGAGTAGATTGTTGACTATGTCTCCCTATGAACTCTAGATCACTTCTAAATAAGAACATAAATGCATTTTTCTCAAACACCATAAAAAAAAGGACATGGAAATCAAGGTAACTACGTTATCAAACTAATTTCCTTAAGCTTTCCTACATTCAACGACATTATTTTTGTTAGGTATAGGCAATGAAAGAAAAGAAAAATAACCAATATTCCTCTATCATAATAAAAAATTAACAGAGAAAAAATATTAAAAAATTGATCCACATTATTTTCATCTTAGGAAATAGTGAAGATGGTAATGGAAAAGAGGCTTACTTGTATAAGAAGAATATTTATACATGATCTCTATGAAATACCAAACTTTATCTTATATATTATGAATTCATATGTAGACTAAATTTTTTCATATGACTTTGATAGGTTTTAATCTCATAGTTATTTTATGTTCATAATGCATCACACAAACCTTTGCATCCTTTTACACATATTAAAATCTAACAAAACTAATTAATAGCATTTAACAAAAAAAAAAAAAAAAAAATTCTTGTGCATTAACATCGATGATATTTCAAGAGGAAACCATGTCATTACCAACAATAATCGACACTACCATGTGGCCACACTAATGTATGATATTCATCAAAAGTAGGGAAAGATGATGTATTGAACCACCAAAAATGAATTTGGGTCATCGATTGGGTATAAAATCAAATCCCAATCTAATGGATATTTATAATTAAGGAATATATTTTTTCTTATTTAAGATAATTATCCAATGAAATGAGATATAAATTAATATTTTGGACTTGATAACATTCAAATAATTATTGAGATTTATTTATAACTACAAAATGAGTAACTAAATAAACAAAGGTAACACTTCTAGTGTAATTTTTTTTCAATGGATGCTTTATATTTCTAAAATAAGTTTTCAAAATTACTATTATAATAAACCTATATAATAATGTAATATATTATTATTATTATTATTATTATTATTATTATTATTATTATTATTATTATTATTATTATTATTATTATTATTATTATTATTATTATTATTATTATTATTATTATTATTATTATTAACGGTTGCAATGAGAATCACAAACCCTAATGGAGATAGCTCTGTGGTGATTTTTGGCTCGATGGTGGCACCCATTCTCATAGCCATTGAGGGATTTAAATGCATGAAAGAACATGTGATGGAGATAGTGAATCACTAGAAAAAAGGCATTCCAATGGTTTCATTCACTGAGTTAGAGATACATAAATGAAGGGCTCTTTTAGAGGATTCAGAGGAGAAGAGTGTTACTGACGCTATCATCAATACTAAGAATGGTAATGAAAAGGAGGTCATCAAGCATTTTATTCCGAATAAAGGTAGATTTAGAATAGATCAAAGGCTTATGGATTGCAAGCCTAGATTTGAGGTAGTTGGTCAAACCCTAGGACACACAAGACATTTGAATCTGTGGAATACTCAATGTTTGGTGGATCTAGCTAAGATAATGTGAGGATGGAAATAGGGGAGCATTGATCCAATGTTATTAGAATCAAAGGCACAATTTAAACCTACAAACTAGAAAATAGCATGTGAAAGATCATTTTTTGAGGCTTTGGGAGGACTCAAAATCTCTCCTATGATTGCAACCAAGGGTACCCCTATCATACTACTTGATAAACAAGAGATTGAAGTTATTACTCCAAGGGGAAAATGGTTTACTATGAAAGGAATGATTTGTATGTTTAAAGGGTTATGGCTAACTCTGGTAGCTTTACATGAGTGGATCTCAACCTAATGGAAATTTAGGGTGGAAAGTAAAATACAAATCCATCCCTGTTCTATAGATTTTTTTATTTTGAGTTTTAATTTTATAGAAGATAAAAATGTTGTTTTTAATGACATGAATTGGGACTAAGATAATCACACTCTGTTGGTAAAACCTTGCCATCCAAATTTCAATACCCAGACTAAATTTTGTTAATTTCAAAATCGTTTAGATTAGGCTTCCAAATCTTCATTACTGGTTTTTAGATGACTTGGTGTTTTCAGCCATAAAAATACATTAGGCAATTTTTGGACAATTGAAAAATTGACTTATATTAAGGGACATTCCACATATTCCCATATTTTGGTTTATGTAAAATTTTCTAAAGATTTACATTCCTAAATAAAACTGCAGGTGGGGGAGAAAAAATGGATGTAACCCCTTGAATTTGAAGGTGTCCCTTTTAGGTGCAAAAAATGTCTCAAAACGGGGCATCTTGTCAATGATTTCCAAAGTTTAAAATTTTATAAGATGGTATTGTGGTGGAAAGAAGTACAAATTTAACATAATATGGTTCCATCTGTAGAGGATAGTGAAAGTGATATTAAGGGATGGGAATCAGAGATCCACAAAGAATAAGAGGATCACAAACATAAAAATGAAACATTATGTTATGAGGCCATGACCAAGGAGGGGGAGGGGGGGAGGGGTGATCAATCACATGAGATAACTAATGGAAATGTAGAGATTAGATCAGATCCAATAGCCTAGTATACATTAGAAAAACAAAGAGTGTTTGACTTTGTAAAAACATAGAATCAAGTGGATTTTTTTGATACAACCATTCCAACATTTCCAAATCAAATGGAGGAAGGAGAGTGGAAAATGGTTATCCATGAAAATAAAGGCAAAGGTAAATAGGGTTTGAGACCCTTGACAATGTCTCTCAGATCTAACAAAGATAATCTCATGGAAGATTCCTAGATGGTCTCTCTTTTGTTCTATTTATTTGTTTGGGTAGTGGCTATTATTGAAAATCTTGGCATTTGAGGCCATTTTCTTGTTGCTTATTAGTTGTTCTTTGGCTATTTTCCTTTAGTCTTTTGATGTCAAAGGAATTGTTACATTTGACTGTTATGACCTCGACTTTGTATTTCTCTTCTAGAATAAGGGTCCCTAGCTCAAAAAGAAACTACCCTTTATTATTAATAAAAAACTAATAATTTAATATATTTTTTATCCATTCATATCCAAAATTTTACAGTAAAGTAAAACATGTCTTACCAAAAGAATTTATTTAGGCTTCCATGTTTTGTAACAATGTATTAAAAATGATACCAACATGTAATACCTATTATCATGTTTTCCATTAAATTTTAGTGTTGTGATATAAATTTTATTTTTTCACTTTGATATTTATTCAAGAATTAAAATAAATTTATTTTAAATTTATAGAATTATTTAATTTACAAACATTTACTTTAGCAAATAGTTATTACGTTAAGACATATAAAAAAAACATCACATTAATTGTAATAATGATTAACACTTTGTAATGACCTAATTAAATTCATACAATGTAAAGTTAAATTAAAATACCAACAATTGAGCACATACCCATCTTGGAATAACATATAATTGCATAGATGATTTCATGTGAATGGAATGACACAACTTCTTCTTGAGATTTTTTTCTAAATATCAAAAAAGTAAAAATGAAAAATGAAAAAAATAAATAAAAAATCAATCTTTAAAATTATTTAAATGATTTAGAATGAGTTATAATAAATAAAACTATTTTAAATTTAAAAAAATAAATAAATAAAATCGCATAAATAAACATCACACTTTTACATTCATTTTACTAGTTTCATACTGAAATCCATAAGCATTATAATTGTTATGCAAAATTTACCTTTTGTAGCATTAGATTTTTCATAAATGAAATCATGACCCTCCATTCATGTAAGTAAATTTATTAGCAATATATATATATATATATATATATATATATATATATATATATATATATATAACCAAGAAAATTAGGACATAAAATATTCTCACTATAAACAATAATTAGATTTCAATTCACTTAATAATTAATACATTCCTAATCTTTTGTTTATGCATGTCAAGCCATGAAAACAATACAATAATTCAAACCCACAACCCATTTTCACATAAAATCTACCCTGACCTATAAATTAGTTGTATAGTTCTATCTAGAAGAAGCCATTGATTCCATTCTATTCCATTAATCAAAATAACAATATCAAAAAAATGAAGATAAAACCTCTTCGTTATATTAGTCAAAGGACATATCTTAATATTTAATGACAAAACAAGGCTTTGGGAAGAACAAAATCGATTCATCTATGGACATATTATAAATGTATGAAAATAGGAAACATATTATTTTAAAAAATGGTATATGTGCATTAATCTATAAAAATAACACAATATTTGAAATTTATAATTTTTTTTTACATAAATCCTTAGATAAGTCATAAACCTTCCATAAAGCTTTGTTTACAACAAACCTATGATTCCATGAATTCAAAAAATATGATACTCAAAAAAAATTAAGACACATCCAATTATTTATGTTATTCAAAGTACAAATCTTTCCTTCTAATAACAAAATAAGGCTTTGGCAAGAAATAAACCATGACCCTGTATAACTGTAAAAATATTTATAAGAAAAATTGTATTAATGAAAAGATATATTAATTTCAACAACAAAACTAAGACAAACGAGATATTCTCTCCACTTTCATGTAGAGACATCGATTCGTGCTTATCCTCCCTGACAATGACCACATTTACAATCTTTGGTGTATCGTATTTAGTTTAATGGCTAATAATATTATACATTTTATCTAGAAGCCTTTAATCGATATTGTATTAATAAGTGAGTGAAGATCAAGCTTTGATCGAAAGAATTTATCTCATCGCCATATTTTACAGGGATAACATGGTTTTCAAATGTAGATTATGGTTCCTAAATCGCTCATAATTATTAAAAAAAATTTGCATTGTAATGTTTAAACCTATAACACCCTAATATGATTGCATTTTTTTGAGTAATAACCCTCTTTATTCGATGAGAATCATGGGATTGGAAAATGTCTAAATCAATTGGGTGCACTCTTTAGAAACATGTAAACGCAACAAAATTGACTAAGAAGAAAAAGTTTATGTTCTATAAGCTATAATAGATTTGTGTCAAGTTTGATTTTAGAAAAGACAATAAATTAGTGTCTTACATAATAAATTGTAATCTTCTCAATTACTGATACACCCAAGAAATGGATTATAATAATGTGGACAATTCAAATTTAAAAATTTCCACACATAAGGAGCCGGATATTTCATCAAATAGTTCCCTAAGCCTTTTTAGAAATACAAATTAAAAGAGCAATATAAGTAAACAATAATATAAGTAAACTGCCAGTAGAAAATTAGAATAATATCCATTCTTAGAACAAATGAATGGCTTTGGATTCTGAAGTTACTATCAAATATCAATTCCAAGATGACCAAATAAATTAAAAAGTTTATCTATAGACTGAAGCAAAGACAAGGATATGTCTCTTACAGAATAAGAGGCAAAGCCAAACTCTGAAACTCTTGAAAAGTAAATTCTTGGCACTTTAGGTCTGAAATAGTTGGAGATATGTATATCATAGAATCTATAGACGAATTAACAGTGAAAAGGTAAAACCTGTTGCAAGTAAAATTAAATATGTTGTAAGAATCGTTTTAGAAAAGAAGCTCTTAAACTACGATTTGACATACTTGATTGGCGAACCCCACGCTGAATCCTAGCATGATACGTCCAACTATGAGCATCGCGACTTTTACAGTAGTCCCATTAAGAGTTGCACTGATTAATAAAGTGAAACCCATTGTCATCATCGAAACTTTCCACCCAAAATCCTAGGTAATAGACGAGGCTGAAACCGAAAACATTAATCCTACCATGTACAGCGAGGAAGGGAATAAAGTAAGAATCTGGATGTCGAACTTACAGTATTCATTCGAATTTGTGTTAACTTCTTTCCTAAATAATTTGAGAAAGAATTTATTCAAAAACGATGTCATCGATGTAACTCCCCCTGTAGTTGTAGTCACATAAATCATATGAAATAAGAAATAGCTAAAAAATACAAATAAAAAGAGATTTGTATCTGTAGCTACTACCTAAAATTCCAATGTCATAGTCAAAGATTAATTTACCAGTGGCAGCAACTTTGCATGTTGCGACTATAAAAAAAGTAATCTCTGTTGGTTCATGGACCAGTTAGGACTCGAACCTAGGACCTACCAACACTGCTGGAGTGCTCTACCACTGAGCTACTGGCCCCTCTTGGACCAGTCCATCTTCGGTCCAAGTGTGGCTTAACACCAACACCCCCCCTTAAGCCACACCTCTTGTGTGCTTGGGGCTCCTAGCCTGAACCTCGGCTCTGATACCATGTTGGTTCATGGACTAGCTAGGACTCGAACCTAGGACCTACCAACACTGCTGGAGTGCTCTACCACTGAGCTACTGGCCCCTCTTGGACCAGTCCATCTTCGGTCCGAGTGTGGCTTAACACCAACAATCTCAAAATAATAAGAAGAGAAGGCATAGAAACGAATTTCAGGAGAAAGACTGGCAGACAGTGGAAAAAACTCAAAATGCTTTTGAAATACCGATCAGATTTTTCCATGGCAATAGACTGTAGATTTCACCATGGTGTCATTGCCTCTAATAGCATATATCTAGCATCTAATTCTCAGTCCACATACCGTTGGCTTTGTCAAAAATTCAAACAAATTAAATTGATAGAAAATTTACAGGTTAATGAAACTACCATTGTATCCCTCTAATCCATCAAAAAAAAAAAAAGTTAAAAGCAAAAACACTTTTCATTGCTAAACAAAAACACATTTCGTTGGACACAGCTCGCAATGACTTTTCACTCCTTACTGTCAATTAGGAAAGTAATTGAAACATTCGGAAACCGTTTTATTTCTTGGCAAGAATGTTTTCCTATTGGTGGGAAACGGTTACCAATGAAAATTAATGTTGAGTCCTTCACAATAGTATCAGGCAGTACTAATAAATTCAGTCATTTGGTAGACAAGAGAAGTCTCCCAATTTGAAGTTTTAACTAAATTATGGTTCACCTAGCATAAAATATATTATTTTAATAATTATTGAAATATTGTATTTATATTATAATATATGTGATATAAAAATATATAATTTTTTGATTGTATGTTTAAAGATATTACATGAAATTATTTAATTATATAGAATGTTGACAACTTTATTTATATTTTGAAAATAAATATATAATTATAAATTGATAACGTTAAGTAAACATATCTATTTAATTAAAAAATAGTTTAAATTATTAAATCAAATATAAAAACATAATAAAATATATATTTATAATTTATAACGAAAACAACCACATTCCACCATGATAAACATTTTAAATTTTATTAAAACATTTCATGAAAAATACAACTGCCACATTAAAGTGATTCTCCTCTTTCTACAAATATTATTTTTCATATTCATTGAATAAAATAAAATTTAAATATTTATTTAATTTTAAGAATGCTTTTATATGTTTTGAAAAAATATACTATGTTTTTATTCCTTTACATATCTTTTAACGTGATCATCCATTTTATTTTATTTTCTTGTTTATTTATGAAGATAGACTATGCTTCATTTTATATAATAGAAAAAAATATAGTTTTAAATTTGTTTGAATTAATTGTAGGAAGGTGGGTGAGCAGTGATGGGAGGTAAGGGAGGAATGTAGATGATCCATTTTTTTACTATTTTATTTTTTACATTATTTATTGATTTTTATTTTATTTTTGAAATATAACTAACGAACTATATGATATTATATATGTTTACGGCAAAGTGTGTATAAAATTAATTAAAAGATGATATATTAAGGGAGGGGTTGGTGAATAAAGCATAATCTATCAAAAATATGCTCAATAATATATTTGCTATGGATCCTAAAATGAGATGCAACAAATCTTTAATTAGATAGAAATTTTAATTCAAAGTGAAAAATATTCCGTCTTACAAATTTCCAAACAATAAAAAATGTGGGGTGAAAACATGTGGATGGACCCATCCACTTAAATCAATACGAGACAAGCAAACTATTGGGACCATATAATAATGCCTTGACATGTTATAAGGACCGCATAAAATGGTCCATGGAATAAGACCAAAGGTGCCAATAATTGGACATGGAAATTTTTCCAGCGATGTCCAAAGGGGGTTTAGGCTTCGAAAACCAACACAAGTTTCAATATCACTCAGCTTGAACGAAATTATCTATAATATATAAATTTTGAAAACAAACGTACATTGTATGAAATAAATACCATTGGCCATTATAGGTTACAACATATCCCCCCTCTAGTTGTGAGGTGAAGAAGATTACCTTGTCATAGTAGAAGATATTTTAGAGATACTAATAAATAAAATGTTGAGCTTTATATTTGGAAACTAGGGCATTTCATTGAATTTGAGGATTTTTGAAAACATTTTTTTTAAGAGCATAAACATAGTTGCTTTTAAAATATTAAGTATATTAAATTTATTATAACAAATTAATTTACTTGATTTTAATATGCAATGAAGTTTAATGAATCTATCATATTGTTAAAGAAAATATGTGGGTAAAGTGAAATTTTAACATTAAATATCGTTAGTTGACAAGTCTATATGCTTTAAAGAAAATATGACCATGTTTTACAATTTTATAATTCATTATAAATTTAAAAATGTTTTTTTGGTTTTAAATTAATCACATCGTGCATAAACTACTAAGGTATTATTTATATAAACATGTTATAGAATTAAGTCTATGAAATATGGCACCAATGAAAATTGATAAATATTCAACATTAAATGGATGTAAAAATAATGTAAGTTTAGTGAAATGTAATATAATAAAGTAAATTATATTATTGAAAATTCAAAATTTATATAAAAGATAATAATACATGTTTGTTTAATTAATGAAACAATACTATAAAAATAAATATTTTTTAAAAACATTTAAAAAAAATGAAACTTAGAGACATGCTCTAGTATTATTAATAAGATTTATATTGAATCTTGAGAGGATTTCAAATGAGCATTAAAAAATAATCCTAGTATATACTGATCTTTCAATGAATTAATCTAAAATTTAGCTTTTTGGGTTTGTTCATCTAATTTTTCTATTAGTTTCTTTATCTTCAATTAACTTAGTGTGACATGTATATAACTAAAATCGTTGAATCTCTTTAATTTATAATGTTAATAGATATAGAATGGGTTTTGTATTAAGGTTTGATTGGTTATTACTTATTAATTAATTTTTTAAAGTAGAGGTCTTATGTTGGAATTAGTTATTTATTATTAAAAGGTATTGATGAGAAATTATAGGATCCTTTTTTCTCTATTAGTATTTTTATAAATTTTAATTTTTTTTTGCAATACATGTGGTTAAAAAAAATTGGGAGTATTTTACTTTAAGAAAAAATATAATAAATCTGATTGGATACAAATATATAGTTGGCAAATGAAAAAATAGGAGCATCCATGCAAATATTCAGCCTCTACTACTTCCTACCTTTTAAAAGCTTCATCTTAAATAGTAGTTGCTCCTTGTTTTAAGGTGTAGATATTTTGTAAGCATTTTTTAAACTTATGATAATGCATGGCACCTCTCTACCAAAAATTATAAAAGTAGTAGCCCCGAGCATGGGACCATTTTGTGAGTGTCATACAATGTGTAGTAGAATGATATTTTTCATGAAATATTTGAATAAAATAATATTCCTCTCATGTATTAACAAGTTTCTCAATGTTAAATGTGTAATGTGTTGGTTCGTAGTTAAACACCTCTTTTGCTCAGCCTTGGACATTTGCAAAAAATGACAAACAAAAATGAAGAACCCAATGATATGTTGTTATAGTTGGGGAAGGGTTTGACATAAAGAATAGGATGAATGGATAAATGACTTAGAGGCACCGATAAAGGGTATGGTCAGCTCCCTAATACTTATGGCTCTTCCTGAACCAAGGTAAGAGGACTTATGGGGTAGCTTGCTGACATGGAGAGAACTTGCAATTCAACCTCTATGGGGATTATTGGCACATGGGAACACAAATGTGACTAGGGCATAACAAAACTCATTCAATCTACTTGGGAAGGGTTATCACATGGAATTAAAAAATGCTCTAGATAACATAAAAGCTACTAAGGATAGATGTGCATATGACTGCAATCTTCATTTTATAGAATCTTTAGCAATAGGGGTCAAATGGGAAACTGTAGCACTATGCTTCAAAACACAAGATGCAAACACATGTTATATAGGTAATATTTTATGCATTTATAGGGCAAATAACAATTGTAGTATGCAAAGGGTGTATTATTTGTAAGGTAGGATGGGGTAGGATAATTTAGTTCATTATGAGAAGAGGATGGTGTGATGGGGGTTTTCAAATAACAAGGTATATTGTAGTATTAGTGGCATTATTCTTTGCAAAAATGCAAAAAAACCCTCAAATGCAAGATAGTGGGAACTACCAAGAGTAATTTGTAGTCATCGATGCAATTGAAATGCAAATATGCAAATAATTCTAAAACATTATAAACATACAATCAAACTAGAATCTCACACACTCTTTCCCATTGAATACATAAACCAAGGGAATTCTAACAAGTTATTCAATGACATATTCTAAACTAATGTAGAAAGGGTTTTATAATTTAAATCTATGCTTAAAATAAAAACCAATAGTAATCATGGAGCTAAATATCTAGTCAACAATATTTGAAAAACACATTGCTGCACTTCATCGAAAAAGAAATAGTAAGAATCATAAATATTTTCCATTAACTTTGTAATAAAATATTACATACATCAATTTTTTAGAATGCTTCCATAGGCACAAGCATGATGAGTTTTCTCTATTGACAAGGGAAACATAAACATGTTCTTAAAGCTTGCTAGTGGCTTTACACTTGCAACCACCTTAGCGAGGGAGATAAGATCTACACACATCAATTGATCCTAATAATTTTTACAAAACCTAGACTTAGAGAAAATGAATAACCAACAACCTATAAAATAGAGGAGAAGCCCTCTATTTATACATTTTGCACCCTATTCAAATATGGGACTATGGGTTGTAATTTTTAAAATTGCAAAGCAGCCCTCCAAATTCCACCAAGATGCTCCCAACTAGAAAATATTCCTTGCTACACCTGAAATCTTCATCCATTTGTGATAAAAATCATTGCTTTAACTGCCTCTACAAGAAATGATGAATATTTATAAGAAACACTTTGATTTTATGACTATAGATGCCCTTAACATGAATTGGAAGGTAAAATTTTTTGGTGGAGGTTGAACAAACTTTGTCCTCATATGTAACTTGCTAAATATGCCCTTGACCATGTACTTCCATAACTAGAACCTCTTGGATAGCTAGATTTCTTCTTATGTGTGCCATGGAATAACCTACTCTTGAAATGAAGGCATTGAGATGCTCTAGTTGTGGTATAAGCAAATAATGATCTATGACCAAAAATATGATCTAGAATGACCCGCAAACCTTATTCTATGCTTAAATAATTACCTGTCCATGTAAGAACCATCAATTTTAACTTTGAAGCCAAATATTAAAATGTGGAATGCCACATTAGATATAAGCTCTGCTGAAATGTCTACCTTCATCTACTGTTGTTGATCTCATTTGCTTAAATCAAATGCACTTCATTGATCCTTTTAACCCAAGATTGAACATTAACCATTAACCTTATTTAACTATGACTCACCTATAGGACATGTGCTCTATAAGTTGCATATTCAATGTGAATTACTTACTTATGTGGTAATGCCACGTCAATTTGTTCATTAACTTGAAATGTGACCATTGCCCCTAGGACACGTGTTAACATGTCCTTGGGTCTAGATTTTTGAACAATCCACCTAAGATTAGCACTGCTAGATATTTGTCTATGTGATGAAAGTGAGCATGGCACTTGGCAGCTCCACTAGATCTTAGTATCCCTCTAGTATTAGCTTTTATTGCCATTAGATCTCTGTTAAGATCCTTGAGATGATGCCACTTAGAGAATCTGTGGGCTTTCTATATTCTACATAATCAACCACTATCAGGTTAATGCCCTTTCACCATGTGGTGGCTTCTTATTTGGACTAAGCTCTTTGAAAATTCCATCTTTACCTCATGCCATCTAATCAAGACCGAGAGGTTGAATGCTATTAGATGATCTTTGTTCCATTCACTATGATTGTGACACATCATCTACATGCTTACTCATATGTTTGTTAACTTATTAACTTATGAAAGGGACCATGACCCATTGATCTACCACTTAGGCACCTGATAAGTGTCACTCATTCTTTCTAGATCCCTTTGTAGTTCTATTTGTATTTTGACTTTTCTGTGTGCCATTGGATCTTTTCACTGCTTATTGAGATGGTGACACTTGTCACTCTCAAGGAGCTCTTGGTATAATTGACATTTTAACATTGTTCATACATTGTTAGATCTCTAAAATCCTCTTGAGATAGTGACACTTGTCACCTTATAACTCATCTTGAGTCTTTATTGAAGTCTTGACCTCTTTCTCTCCATCGATTACGATTTGTATGATTTGCCTTGTACCATTGATTGATGGAAACATGATCAAGATTTTAACTATGCACTATGAACTTGACACTTATCACCTTTGTGCTTATCTTGGGTCATTTCACATTTCATCTTTGATCATGTTCCATTAGATCATCTCTCCTTGATTCAACATGCATCATTCAATTACGATCCATCAGGTCAGACATGATTGGCTCCAAATTAGCATAAAAATAATTAAATCAGAGTTTTGGGAAATAAAAGACTTAGTATAAAGTCTTGGCCTAAGTTTTTGGTTCATAAAAAATATTATTAAATCTTTAGGATAGGACTTGAAGCTCAACTCATAGAAAAGGGACAGAGCATTAGGTAGACCATGATAATATATAAAAGGGACCAAGGGCCATGGGAAATAAAAGGGACCAAATATGAATTTTATACTAATGTTTTGTCGTGTTAATAAACATGACTAAACCTTAGTATAAAATTAAACTAAGTCCATGGCATATTTAAAATGTTCTCGCATAAATTATTTCCAACAAATTTGATTTTAAATCAAAGGGACTGAGCTAGGGAAATTAGAATAAGGATTTTGAGATGCTCATACATGTTTTCAACTTAGCCTTTGTCAAACCAAATTAAAAAAAAAAATTGACATATGATGAACATTTGAAAATGAGAAGTTTGTTAAACAAATTAGGCATTTATGCTTAAGAAGGGCATAATTTCTTTAGTTTATTTTTGGGCACTAACACTAGATCTCACTTGGGGATGTATACCCTTGACAAGTGTTTAAAGAACCCTATATCATTAGATGAGGTGTCAATACATCGGGCCAAGGAGTCAATAATTAGAACAAATTATTAGCAAACACCCATGAAGGCTCAAGAAAACATGGTAGACTAAAAAAAAGATAAGGAGGATCTGAAAACAAAACCATGAAAGGAAACTATATAAGCAAGGCCCATAATAAAGGGGAGATAAAGCAGTAAAAAAAAGACTATACATTAAATAATTATTTACACAGTTGTAGAATAAATGAAGTATTTCAGATATCTTCCATTGACTAAAAAATATAGTATTGCACCATCCATTCTCTTAGGAAGAAAGTATGTTCCCCAATCTGATAATGAATGGAATAGAGACCCATCCACAAGGCATTAAATTTGTCATGCTTACTTTTCTACGCATGGTTGTTATCCCAAAGTAGAACTGAATCACCTACTTGGAAGGTTCATGGAGTGATCTTCCTATCAAATATCTTCTTCAAATTTTCCTTGAACATGAGGTGTCTTTAATGAGCTTGTCTTCTAATTTCATTAATCTCTATAATCTATTTCATCATACTTTCATAGTGGTTATTTTGATCATCACAAGAAAAAAATCTTGAGCTTCATAGACAAGCTCAAAAGGGATTTTGCCTATATCTCTCTTGGGCATGATCTTATCAGCCTACAAAGTAAACTTTAGTTTTTCACTCAACTTCTTATTTATTTCTAATGTTTTTCTAATGATTTTGAACGAGTTCTTATTACTGGATTTTGCTTTCCCATTTATTTGAGGGTTGTAATTGGAATCATAGGTCAATTCAATAAGGTACTCTTTATATAATGCCACTAAAGTTTTTGCTTTAAAACTCATGACTTTATCAATAATAAATTTGATAAAAACATTGAATCAATAAGTAATCTGATTTAGTAAAAAATCCATAACCACTTGGTGTGTAGCATTTTTTCTAGTAACACCTCAATCAACTTTTTAAATTAGTCAGTTACAACTAATATCCATCTATATCTAGTGCTTGATGAATCAATAATTTCTCCAATAAAATCCATTCCCTATTGTCTAAATGGTCCTTCAATCATCATAGGCTATAAGGGAAGAGAACTAAAATCTTTCATCCTCCTAGCAAAGTGTTAACACTTCTCACACTTTCTAACTTTTTGAGCAACATCTTTGTATTGCGAAGGTAACTAATAATTAGATCTCAAAATTTTATGAGTTATAACCTTAAGTGATAAATGGCCACCTTACACTCCAATATGGAAGTCATCAATTAGGTCAACAATTTGTTCTTGTAGCATGTATCTTAGGAGAACCTCATCTAGATTCTTCCATGTAAGTCAATTTCCGTCAAGAGGTATATTTGGGAAACAAGCTTAAGATTCCTTCTTTGATTCTTATCCAAGTCAGAGGGACAATTCAATTTTTTTAAATAATAGACAATGTCTCTATACCATGGAGACATGTTAAATTGACTCAAGAAATCATCAACATTGAAAATAATAATATTTCCCTCAACGGCTTGCAAATTGGTATCAGTCATGAGCTTGGCTAGACCCATCCCTCGCACTAACTTGGTGGTCAAAATATCTATATCATACTCTTGTAACTTGTTGATCCACCTTCATCTCTTGCTAGTTACTTTAGTCTAAGTGAGGATGTCCTTTACCATGGTATGGAATACATTAAAAAAAACTTTAAACTCATAATATAATGTATGAATGCTTTAACAAACTTCAAGAGAGTAAAGGCTTATTTTTCTATGATGGTGTAATTCATTCTAAGACCTTGCATATATTTGCTAAATAAATTTATTGGCTACTCATGACCATATTCATTCTTTTACAACATGACAACAACAACAATGTTATATGATGCAAAATAGAAAATTTGAAAGGCTTAGTGTAATCAAGGCTAACCAAAATAGGGGTAGACATTAGAGTTCCTTTGATGTCATTGAATACCTACATAACCTTCTACTTTATGTTTTAGTCATTATTCAACATAGAAGTGATAGGCAAAGTAATATCTATAAAGCTGGACACAAACCTCATGAAATTAATTTATCTAAAGAAGTACTGAATTGCCTTCTTGGACTATGTGATGGGTACTTTGTCAATGACTTCTACCCTCTTGGGGTCAATTATGACACCATCCTTAAACACTATATGTCTAAGAAACTTTTCCATTTATACTTCAAAGGGACATTTCAATTGATTGAGAAAAATTCCAAACTCTTTACATCTTATCAACACTTTATCTAGATGCTCCAAATGTTCTTCTCTAGTCTTGGATTACACAGTAATATCATCCTAATACACAACTATAAACCTTTTTATCATCCATATAAAATCAATGTCCATAGCTCATTGAAACATTGCACTAGCATTCATTAACCTAAAAGGAATTCTCATATATACATACATGCCCTAAGGCATTACAAATGTGGTCTTCGATCTCTCGATTTTTTTCATCATAACTTAGTTATATCTCAAGAAGACGTCTAAAGTGGATAAAACCTCTAATCTTGCAACACTTTGCAATAGGATGTCTATATTGGGAAGGGGATAATTATCTTTTAAAGAAGCTTTATTTAAATTTTAGAAATCCATACACAAGCAGATGTCACCATTTTTCTTTCTCACAGGGACTAAATTTGCAACCCATGATGAATACCTGATGGGTTGAATGATACCACTGTCCTTTAACTTATTTATGTCATCTCACATCTTAGTAGCCAAGATGGATTTAATAGGTATTTATTTCTACCTAAAACACTTGCTATCAGGCTACAAAATATGACATGTTAGAACACGTCTTCCTTATATGCTTTCAACATAGAATAGGACCATGCTAAACAATCTTGGTACATTTTTAGTAGTTGCATGTAAACCTGTTTCTCTATTGTACTTAGGTGAGTTCCTAGCCAAACATTCCTTTAATTCTCATGATAATCTAATTCACACTCATTCACATCCTTCGAAATAAATGAATCTCGAGTCTTGATTCTATCTTCTCCATCAAAATATACTTCCAAACTTACCAATCCTTTTGCGAGCATGTTTGTCTTTAGATGGATAATGTCCTTACCAAACAAGGTTTATTTTATATCACAAACTTGAATAATAGATTCCAAGTCTATGAGTTGATCATGGAAATTAGCTTCATAATTTATAAACCTCTTAGTTTGTTCATCATCATCAAACACTTACGAGTAATGAACATTGTCTAGGATTGAAGTCCTAACAAGCACCTCCACTTAATACTAATAATCAGGGCTTATATTTTCAATGTTAAATGTAGCACGTAATCTTCAAAGTTTGTTAGCTTCCTCATTGAATCTTTTATCATGATAATAAATGTTGAATACATCAAAGAATTCAAGCAAATCCCAAATAACATTATGATATTAATTTAACCTTTTATTTTTTGTGGCATAAGCATTATGAACCTAATATACTACTAGCTCAGAATTGCCCTTGAAAATATATATTTTGATTTCATGTTCATAGACAATTCGTAAACCAAATAAGAGTGCCTCATACTCAATAGTATTATTAGTGCACTCAATGAATAGCTAAAAATAAAAATTGAAACACTTACCATTGGGTGCATATAATACAACCCCTATTCCATTTCCAAAATTAGAGTAAGCCCCATAAAAACACACCTACAAAACTACATCTTTGCTATCAATTTAAAAATCAAGAGCAACATGTTGTTCATTAGTTTCAACATTCCTAATTGACTTCGCAAACCTAATGTCTATGTAAAATACTTTATTTTGAGCATGTTTTGGATCTTAAATTACATGTAGCATCTTCAGCTCTCTATAATGTTTGCCCATCTTAACCTCTAATTTAATGGCAGCATAGGAAAGGTTCATTTGTACACTTTCACCCATGTTAGAAACCCATTTACATGATAGCAGCATCCCCCACTTAGGTGGGCAATCCACAACTACCACTTTCATATTTAAATACTTACCTAGATGCATTGCCAACTCACTAACAACCCCTTGACTTGTCTAACAACTGGAACTTCTCATAATTCCATGGCATAAAACTTGTAAAAGGCTAATGTAATCTTAACTCCAAGCTCATTTAAGACATGTAAGGGCATTATGTTACAAGAAAAACTAGAATCAAATATGAAAATTTTAAAATAAGACTATTGATAAATAGGGTTGTATGAAATGGATCCACATTCAGCTGACTCTCAACTAATGTAGTTTCCAAATTGACATTTGGAGTAGGTTCAACAACCCCTTCATATTCTTTATCAATTTTGGGGGTTATTTGGGGTGAATCAATTTCATTTACAACTAAATTCTCACCAAATTCAAAGTATTCAAATGCCCTCTTCCTATGCTAGGTATTCTTAATAATTGAACAAGTAGCGTAGTGATTTCAATTGGCTCAACACTTGAGCCATATCACATATACTAAAATAAGGGAGAGGAGTATTTTGTAGAAGGGTAACAACACCTTCATCTAGAATGTAATCACTTGAGGTATGAAGTGGAGTAGGTTGGGGTGGATTTGCATGCTTAGTAACAGCCTTCAATGGTGGATTTTTTTTAACAACATTCACACCCTTAGGAATACTAGATAAAAAGGGTACTTTATTTTTAATGAGGGTACCTCTAGGCTTAGCAACTTGGGAAATGAAATTTGGTTTATAAGTATTAGGAATTGTCTTAGTTTTATTTGCTTCCTTACTTGCATCCCCTATCCTTGGTTTTGTAGGGGGAGTGTTTTGAGGAGTAGCATGTGGTTGCCTACTTCTCAAGTAGTATTCCTTTTCTTGGGAAACTAATACATAAATTATCAGCTACCTATCCTCAACTAACAAAATTCTCCCTTCACATTTTAAAATCATCATTGATTTTAGAAATTTAAAATCATGTATAGGTAATTCATATGATTGTGCCATATTAACCTCACAAGGAAATTTACATGTTTGGACACATACCTTTTGTACCACAAATCAAAACTAATCAATAGTAATAACACTCATCAATTTTATGAAGGCGTATTTTTTGATTCAAGGATTTTGACAATTGAACATCATAATTTCATCACCATACGATGCAGACTCAAGTTCATCCATATCTTCATTAATCGATTAAACTATATCACATAGAGGATGTAGAGGGAAACACTTTTCACACCAATCAACATCAATGTCATAGCCTACCACATTCACTTTGGCATTTAATGGATCATGCACTTTTTTCACAACCCCTCTTTTATGACGTTTATCTATTCTTTCATCATGTGTAGGCCTCTTCCCTCTATCATTGTCCTGATTATAGAAAGTAGGTCCCCTTTGTGCTTAATTTGGATTTGGATCCCTCTCATGAATGGTAAACACATAAGGGACCCTCTTCTCAACCCAAGAAAGCTTGTATGACATTTCTTTGATAGCAGAAACACTTTTCACACCAATCAACATCGATGTCATAGCCTACCACATTCACTTTGGCATTTAATGGATCATGCACTTTTTTCACAACCCCTCTATTATGATGTTTATCTATTCTTTCATCATGTGTCAGCCTCTTCCCTCTATCATTGTCTTGATTATAGAAAGTAGGTCCCCTTTGTGCTTAATTTGGATTTGGATCCCTCTCATGAATGGTAAACACATAAGGGACCCTCTTCTCAGCCCAAGAAAGCTTGTATGACATTTCTTTGACAACAGAGGAAAAGGTCTTAACTATCTCCTCAAGAATGGCATTCGTAGTGAACTATGTTTTCACTTCAGTCCACTTGTTCATGGGATTTTCCACAACCTTTATGTTATTCTAAATTTAAATTTCCATATTCAATGCCAATCATAGGTTCATGGGAGCCTTATCCCATTAGTAATACACAACCTTCTTATCAAAGACATCATAGTATTTTATCAATCATGTTGTATCACTAGGCCTTATACTCTCAAGCAAATACATCATAGCTTTGTTGAACCATGTATTGAATTATTGCACACACTCATTGGGGTTATTTTTTATGTTTGTAAACTCAACCAAAAGGAACCTTGTATTAACTCTTTTACCATATTGTATTTTGAAAACATTCTTCATTTCTTCTCATGAATCAATGCATGCATAGGGAAGAGAATTGAAATAATATCATGCATCTTCTTCCAATGTGTGCACAAAAAAATTAATGCAGACATATTTTTTCTCAACCTCATAATATTTAACGATATTATGAAAATCCCTCAGGTGTTGCTCACCACTTATTGCATTATTCACTTGAAATTTTGGAAGGCATTTCATTACTTCATTTGGGATTTCACTAGGATAACCTTTCATGTCATCAAAATTTGTAGGCCTAATCTGGGAATGTTGAATGTAGGATATTAATTCTCCTTTGGTTCCCTATGATTTATTATTGCTTCAATTTGAGGTTCAAAAATAACTAGCAAAGGGATGTGAGGAGATGAGGTGGACTTGTAGGATCAAACTTGGGAGGGGATTCAACTAGTTGAGAAGGAGTTGGGTAGTAATTAGGACTATGAGTTTTAGAATTACTAAAAGAGATATGAAATTCATCAATAATGGGTATTGTACCAAAAAAATTAATATTATCAAAATCTTGGCAATCATGACACTTCTTCACAATTGAACCTTGCCCTTCAACAGGATAGAAACTTGTCTCCTTATTTTATAAATCCTTAGGGGTGAGACAATTTGATTGCATGGATCACCTTTGAAGGATGATCTTAATCCTTTTAGCTTTGTAAACAAGAAAATACTCAAAGCTGAAAGTTAACACAGATGTTGAAACTATGCACTGATCTTTTTTGAAACCAAATGATGAAATCAGAGTCATAACTAGAACTAAAATTCTAGAATATAACAGTTAATAAAACAATTTTGATACATGCTAAAAACATAATTTTCTAAATTTAATGATGTGATAATAACACAAAGACAATAATAATTTCATAATTGTGTCTAAAAGGGGATAAACAACCTTCCAACATGTAATTTTAACAGCTCTTTACAATAAATTCAACAAAAATCAAATCATCAAATATTTTAATTCCTGGCACATCCCCAATGGATTGATACAGTGTTGAAAATCAAGATAATCTAAATGTAGCAAATAATAGTAGAGAATTTCATAACATGAAATGCTTAAAATTTTCTAAAAGAGTCCCCAACAACACAAGTATTTAAGACTTCAATTTAGTTTCTGGTAATAACACTAGTTGGGTGTTGGTTCCCAGTTCTACACCTATTTTGCTCGACCTAGAAAAATTGAATAAAATTGAAAACAAAGATGAAAAACCAAAAGATATTTCATTATAGTTGATGTAAGGTTTGACATCAAGAAAGGGATGAATAGAAAAAATGACTAGAGGCACCGATAAAGGGTATGGTCAGCTCCCTGTTACTATTGGCTCTACCTGAACCAAGGTGAGAGGACCTATCAGGTAGCTATCTCACATGGAGAGATTTTCCAATTAAACCTCCATGGAGATTATTGGCACATGAGAACACAAAGTGACTAGGGCACAACCAAACTCTTTCAATCCACTCGAGAAGGGTTGTCACATAGAATAAACAAATGCTCTAGATCACATACAAACTACTCATGATAGATGGTTATATGACTGCAATCTTCATTATATAGAATCTTCAACAATAGGGGTGAAATGGAAAATTGTAGCACTATGATTCAAAACACAAGATGCAAATGCATATTATATAAGCAAGATTTTATACATTTACGAGGAAAATAAAACTTACAATATGCAAATGGTTTATTATTTGTAGAGTAGGATGGGGTAAGACAATTAGTTAATTATTAAAACATGGTCGTATGCTAGTGGGTTTTAAATATTACGGTAGCTTTTAGTATTCATGACATTATTATTTGGAAAGATACAGAAAAAAACTCAAATGCAAGCTAGTGGGAACTACTAGGACTAGTTTGTAGTAATTAATGCCATTGAAATGCAAATACTTAGATGATTTTGAAACACTAGAAACATACACTGAAAATATAATTTCACATACTCTTTCCCATTGGATCCATAAACCTAGTATGCCCTAACAATTTATTCAACAACATAATCTAAAATAATGCATAAATGGTTTTATAATTCAAATCTATCATTAAAATGACAACCAGTAGTAAGCATAGAGCTAAATATCTAGTCAACAATATTTTGCAAAAGAATATTACATACATCAACTTTTTAAATTGCTGCCATGTGGGCAAGCATGGTGAGTTTCATCTTTTGACAAGGGAGACATAAACATGCTTTAAAATCTTACTAATGGTTTTACACTTGCAACCACTTTAGCAAGGGAGATACGATCTACACACAACAATTGATCCCAAGAATTTTTTGCATAACCTAGACTTAGAGAAAATGAATAGCCAATAACAACCTATACGATAGAGGATAATCCCTCTACTTATACATTTTACACCCTTTACAAATATGGGACTATGGATTCTAATTTGAAAAATTACAAAGCAACCAACCAAATTCTAGCAAGATGCTTTCAACTAGAAAATATTCCTTGCCATGCCTGAAATCTTCATCCATTTGCAAGAAAAATCACTGATCTCATTTTCTTAGATTAAACATTCTCTATTGTTCAGTTAAACCTAGGATCAAACTTTGATCATTGACTTTATTTAACTATGACTTAGCTATAGGCCACATGCTCTATAAGCTAAATATTCAATGTTAGTTGTCTACTTATGTTGCAATGCCATGTCTCTCTATTCATTAACTTGAAATGTGACCATTTCCCATAGGACTTGTGTCAACACATCACTGGGTTTAGATATTTAAATAGTCCACCTAAGACTAGAACTATTAGATCCTTGTTTGCATGATGAATGTGATCATGCCACTTGGTAGATATGTGTGATCTCGACATCCCTTCAACATTACCTTTTAATTTTAGTTATTATATCTCTATGAGGACCTCTAAGATAATACCACTTGGAGGAACTATGGGATTTTCATATTCTACACAGTCAGTTGCTATCAAGCTAATGGATTTTCATCACATGGTAGCTTCTTATTTTACCTGAGCTCTTTAAAAGCTCCATATATACCTTAAATCATCATATCAAGATCTGAGAGGTCAAACACTATTGGTTGATCTTTACTCCATTCACCATGGTTATGACATGTCTCATCTATATGCTTACTGACATGTTCATTGACTTATTGACTTACGAAAGCACCCATGAACCATTGATCTATCACCTAGGCACTCTATAGGTGTCCCTTATCATTCCTAGATCCCTTCATAGGTCTATTGAAATTTTGACTCTATTGTATGTCATTGGATCTTTGGATTGCATGTGTGTTACACCCTTAACCATTGGCATATCTTTGGATATGTGTAGTTGACTTGTGGCTTGCATAATTTTTTTTCATATTATTTAGCATTTATTTATGCATTCATATACTTAGTAGGTCAGCTTATGGGTGGCACATGGCCTTGTTAAACTGTATATTAGAGGTTGGGTTAGTTATTTAGGATCATAATTGAGTATTCATTCTTATTGAAAGCATTTGGGATGTTGCCCCCTTGAAGTGGCTTAAGTATTATTAATATTTTCTACTATAATTCCATATAATTATGATATACTACTGTATATCTTATTATTTTGTGAATTAATATCATTCCAAGTGGTATCAAAACGTCGATTTGGCCTAGATTTTGAAATTTTGATATATCTTGAAAATAGGTGCAAATTTCTCTGCAATGCTTTTACTTGAGTTTCAAAATAATTCAAGTAAGTTATTAGTAAAATTTCAGCTCATTTGGTTCTATTTTTCAAAATTTATCTCAATTTTATTTATTTTTAAAATTTGCTCCATAGCTTTCAATTTGTATAATTTTTATTCTTTTGGATACCTTGAAAAATATTTGTTTGGGTATGTTCTTTGATATTTGTGATTTTTGGCCTAAATATTTTAAAAACTTAGTGGTCAAAGTTAGCTCAATAGGTGAAAATAAGATTCACCATCAAGCGTTTGTATGGTTGGTCCTAACACCCATGGATAGGGGAAAGGGCAAGAAACCCCTAGGATGACATGGAGTTTGAATTATCTGATATAATTTCTCAAATCCAATCAGACCTACATGGCCTAATGCATAAGGATGTGAAATTCCAACCTCAAATATCAACAATGCAAGGGGAGCTTAATGGCATAAAAAAAAACTTGCATCAAATCATGACACACTTGGATCTCATTTCATCTCATTTACCACTCAACAACCCTCCACTTTTTCTTTCTAGTCCTCCTCTTAATACTAACACTGCCAATATGGGGATAAAACTGATGTTGCCAAAAGTAGACTTGTGCCAGTTTGATGATAGGGATATACTCACTTGGATCACTCAAATTGAAAATATTTTTGATTTACACCAAAATCCTAGATCTCAAAAGGTAGTTGTGGCATCTTTCTACCTAGAACCTAATCCATTCATTTTGTATCATTGGTCTTGTGCTCAAAAGAAGAAGATTGGTGCTCCTGTTACATGGTCAATATTCTTTGATGAATTAATGTCTTATTATAATGAAAATGTTTTTGAAAACTACTTTAACCAATTAGCCAAACAATGATAAATAAGAATAGTGAATGATTATATTTATCAATTTCAAAATCTATCCTTAAATGTGGAGAATGTCACTGACACAAATTTGATTGACCTTTTTCTAGGTGGAAGTAAATATAGTATTCAATTGGAGGTTTGTATGTTTATCCCCAAAACTATATCTGAAGTTATACCAAGGGCATGCTTGGTAGAAGAAAAAGATATGATCAAACATTATCCTTTCATTAATGGTCAGGAATGGAGCTTCCCAAATCCATCACAACCTCAACCTACTAGATTAACACTACAATAGATTGAGAGTAATCATGACAAAGGGTTTTGTTATGATTGTGATAGTAAATGGGGCAAAGGCCATAGATGTGCTGAAAAGAAGTTATTTTATATTGAATCGACTGCTTAGGAAGAAGAAGATGAGGAGGCATCTATTGAGGGCTTTAAAGGACCTAAGGAAGATGTTGTAGATTCTCAACCTAATATCTCCTACCATGCCCTTGCAGGTATTTCTACTCCTCATACTCTTAAAGTGATGGGTTTTATTGAGAAATAGAAGGTCATAGTGTTGATTGATTCAGGTAGTACATACAATTTCATCAATAGTAAGTTGGTTTCACATTTTAATTATTTAATCTACCCAACCTTAGAGTTTCAAGTCATGATTTTTGATGGTGGTGTAGTTCATTATTATAGAAAATGCCATAGTATTAAGTTGGCAATGGAGGACTATATGCTAGATTATTCTATGTTTGATATTCCTATGGGTGGGATTTATATTATTTTGGAAGTACAATGGCTCACCACATTGGGTACTATTGAGATGAATTTCCATGAATTATTCATATATTTTTATTTTGAAGGCAAGCCAGTGGAAATATGAGGATTAATATTTAAATCTCCACAAATGGTTAGTTCACATCAGATGACCAAGATGCTAAAAAAAGGCACTGAAGGAATTGTGGCACGTTTGTTTTCCATTGATCTCTAATAAACCAAGGAGTCTACCAATCTTGAGTTAACAAATATTAGGTGAGCATTCAGTTATTTTTGGACCCATGAAAAAATGTCATCCTCCTAGTCATACTCATGATCATGCCATCAGACTCATTCCTAGAATTACACCACCCAATATCAGACCACACAGAAATCCTTATGCCCAAGGTAGTGAAATTGAAAAAATGGTACAAGAGTTGTTAGACATAGGTACCATTCACGATAACCAAAGTGAATATTCTTCTTAAATAGTCGGTATGAAATAAAGATGAAACTTGGAGGATGTGCCTAGATTATAGAGAGCTCAACAAGTTCACTATCAAAGTTAAGATTCCTCTTCTTGTAATTGATGATTTGTTAGATAAATTACATGGTGTTGTTTATTTTACCAAATTATATCTTTGCTCTAGGTATCATCAAATATGGATCCGTGAGGAGGACATTCCTAAAATAGCCTTTTGTACTCATGAAGGCCATTATGAATTTTTGGTCATGCCTTTTGGTCTCAACAATGCACCATCCACCTTCTAGAGTTTGATGAATATAGTTTTTAAGCCATTTTTTAAAAAGTTTATAGTTGTGTTTTCTGATGACATCCTTATTTATAGTAAAAATTTGGAAGACCACTTGCATCATGTGAAACAGGTACTCTTAGTTATTGAGCAACATTAGCTATATGCTAAACCATCCTAATGTTATTTTTGAGTTCAAGAAGTGGAATATTTGGGTCATATTTTATCACATGATGGAGTAAAAATTGATCCTCAAAAGTCCAAGCCATCATGGAGTGGAAGATTCCTAAGACACTTAAGAAACTAAGGGCATTTCTAGGATTAACTTGCTATTATGTAGGTTTATCAAAAACTATGGAAGTATTTCATCACTACTCACTTCATTATTGAATAAAGTCTCCTTCCATTAGACTGATAAAGCTACCAAGATATTTGAACAATTAAAAATGCCTATGTGCACCACCGAAGTATTGGCTAATCTATTTTTTTCTAATAATTTTATGGTTGAATGTGATGCATATGGATTTGGTATGGGTGCATTAATCATGCGAGAAGGTAGGCCCATTGCCTTTGAAACTCATCAATTGAAGGGTAAAAATTAGGTCAAACTCATCTATGAGAAAGAGATGATGGCTATTATACATGAATTCAAACAATTGAGAACTTATCTATTAAGTCATCACTTTCAGGTAAAGATTGATCATGATAGCCTTAAATATTTTTTGGAATAGCAATTATCCTCTAAAAGAACAACAAAAATGGGTGATGAAAATGTTAGGTTTTGATATTGAAATAGTTTAAAACAAAGGAAAAGAAAATGTTGTGGTTTATGCACTATCTAGGTGGGAAGAACCAATTAAGGGATTGTTATTTGCCATGACCATTTGTCAAGTAGACTAGCTAGAGGAAGCAAGGGTAGAATGGGAAAATGACAGTATTAACCATTCATTAATTCAAAATCTACAGCAGGTCTTCGATGGGATTGAAAAGTTTACATGGAAGGGGAATGCATTATAGTACAAAGATAGATTATATCTATGTCAAAATTCTCTTCTCAAATAGAAAATGATTTTAGAACTTCATTCATCTCCACTTGGTAATCACTCGTGGTTTTTGAAAACCTATCATAGTGTAAAGAAGGATTTTTTTTAGAAAGGACTCAAGGGGGATGTATAGAAATATGTGGTCGAATGTATGGTTTGTCAGCAAAATAAAGGGGGAACCAATAAAACCCCAAGTATTTTACAACACATATCCATCCCTAGTCAATGATGGGACGAGGTGTCTATGGATTTCATTACTAGGTTACCACGATATGAAGGTAGAAATGTTATCATGGTTTCTATCGATAGACTCAAAAAATATGCTCATTTTTTTCTTTATCTCAACCATTGATGGCCAGTACAGTAGCTTCTACCTTAATCATACAATTCAGAAATTACATGGTACTTCCAAGATTATTGTTAGTGATTGAGATCCCATATTCATTAGTAATTTTTGTATAGAATTATTTGCATGTTTGGGAACTGAATTATCTCATAGCTCATCTTATCATCCTCAATTTGATGGACAAACTAAGGTAGTCAACAAATGTTTGTAAGGTTACCTTTATTGTTTTGTGTCTGATAAACAAGATAAATGGGTTCAATGGCTGCCCTTGGCTGAATGGTGGTATAATATGTCAGTGCACATTTCATCTAAAATATCTCCTTTTATGGCATTGTATGGATACCATCCTCCATCTCTCACTTCACCCTTGAAGACCCACCCAAAGGAACGTGTATTGGAGGAATGACTTCAACATCAATAGGAATTCCATGCTAGTTTAAGTGATAATTTAGCTTTGTCCTAGAATCACATGAAGTAATAAGTAGATGAGCATAGGAGTGAGAGGCATTTTTAAATTGGTGATTGGGTATTTTTTCACTACTATCCATATAATTAGATGCCCTTCAAACAATAAAAAAATGATAATAAGTTATCTCCCAAGTATTATGGTCCTTATTAGATCTTGCAAAAAATTGGTAGTGTGGCCTACAAGATAAAATCTCCTCCCTCCACTCACATTCATCGATTATATCATGTATCTTAACTTAATAAGGTCATTCGATAGAGAGTTACCACTCAAACTAAGTTACCATAATTAGATGAGGAGTGGAGGGTTATTCTGGATCCTAAAGTGGTCCTTCAAATATGCACTAAGTAGCTATGGTCTAGACTAATTCTTGAGTATATGATCAAATGGAAAAATCTACCTTTTGAAGATACTACTTGGTAGGATGAATCATTCATGCAACAACATCCAATTTTGCTTCAATGTTGAGGATAACATTGTTTTGAAGGGGAGGGGCATGCTATACCCTTAACCATTGGCATGTCTTTGGATATGTGTAGTTGACTTATGGGTTGAATAACTATTTTGCGTATTATTTTACATTTATTTATGGATTCATATACTCAGTAGGTCAACATATGGGTGGCACATGGCCTTGTTAGATTATATATAAGAGGTAGGGTTAGTTATTCAGGATCATAATTGAGTATTCATTCTTATTGAAAGCATTTGGGAGGTTTCCCCCTCCATGTGGCTTATTTATTATTAATATTTTTTGCTATAATTCCATATAATTATGATATACTACTATATATCTTCTTATTTAGAAAATTAATATCATTCCACTGTCGTGATGGTGAGACTTGTCACTCTCCTACATCTCTTGGGACCTTTGACATTTCAACGTTGCTCACATACCATCACATTTTTGAAATTCTCTTAAGATGGTGACACTTATCACCTTCTCACTCATCTTGGGGCATCATTTATGTCTTGACCTCTTTTTCACCATTGATTGGGATCTGTATGCTTTGCCATATACCATCAATTGACAAGAACATGCTTGAGCTTTTAACTGTATACCGCGAGCTTGACACTTGTCAACTTTGCACTTGTCCTCAGTCTTTTTGATTTTTTAACTTCGATGACACTTTATTGGATCATCTCTTCCTGATTCAACATGCAACTTTTCATTGTGATCTATCGGGTCAGATGTGATTGGCTCCAAATTAACATAAAAATAATTAAGTGAAAGTTTGACGAAATAAAATACTTAGTATAAAATCTTGGTCTATGTTTTCGGTGCATAAATAAATACAATAGAAGCTTTAGGATATGACTAGAATCTTAGCTCATAGCAAAGGGACTGAGCATTAGCTAGACTATGATAATAGATAAAAGGGACCAAGGGCCACGAGATATAAAAGGGAGCATATATGAATTTTATACTAAGGTTTGGTCATGTTAATAAACACGACTAAACCTTAATATAATAATAAACTAAGTCTATAGCATATTTAAAATGTTCCCATGTAAATTATTCCTGCCAAATTTGGATTTAAATCAAATGGCCAAAGCTAGGTCATATAAAACAAGGGTTTTGAGATGCTCAGACATGACTTCAACATGGCTTTTATCAGACCAAAGGCTAGTAAAGACTATATTAAGAGACTCTTCACCTATGATGAACACTTGAATATGGGAAGTGGGCTTAACAAATTAGGCATTTATACTTTGAAAGGGCTCAATCGCTTCAGTGCAATTTTGGGCACTAACATAATGGACCTTTGAATGAAGTATAATACTTTATTTATTTGGAGGTGAATTTGAATATATATTTTTAATATTGGCACAAGTCCTAACTTTGAATAACAAGAAAGAGGTAGAAAGGGATGGATACGTCCATCTAGTTAAAGCTATCAACAAAAGAAACTACTAGGAAAATACAATACAACCTTGATAGGTTGTCTACATTGTGTATAATGGTCTAGAGACCTTGTAAGAATCATACAAAATAAGTCTAGCTATATGACCAAATCTTAAAACTAATCAAACATGTTAAAGGAGTTTCATAGTGTGATATTTGACCAAAATATTGGTATACCTGAACTTGAACCAAATTAATTACATATAAATAATGTACAAAGTCTGCGAAGGCATTTTATGTTATTACAATTAGATGTAAGTAATTTAGTTTTACTTTTATTTATGTATTATTTGAGTTTAAACAATATTAATTAGTCATTATTCTTGTCTTGATGATGAATTTAAGAGGTGATTCAAAACATCGACAATATATAAATCAGAGCATAACTTCTTTATTATATAATACTAATTTTCAGCTAATAATTTGTATTATAATTATTTTTATCTTAAATAATATTATTTGAATTTAATATTATATAGATCGATAATTAATTAAATTGTTATTTATAAAATTGTAGGTTGTGTTATGGTAGGGAGACATAACCGTTAAGCTTGGGAATAACAAATAATTTAATAGTATAGTCGGTTACGTCGATCCGTTGTTTCATTCACTTTTAGTCGCCCCATGGTTTTTAATTTGTTGACAAACAATTTCCGCGTATGGTGACGTGGATTTTTAGCCATCATTGATCTCTTAAGTCGCTCGCTCATTTTCAATGTTTGCCCATTCACATATTGTCACACAGTGTAACAGAAAATTTGAGGTTTGCCTTTGTGTTAAACTGTCGTGAATTTCCAATTAAGGTAAACTGTCTGTTGAACCATCCATGGGCTTACATGTTACTGGATATAATTTATATTCTTTATATATAGAGAGGAGTGGGTGCCTTGATTTTATTAATAGACATTCGCAGTTTCAATTCCGCTTCCGTGTTAATAATCATTAATTTTCACATAAGTTTTACTTCCCCTTTTGTTTCAATATTTAACTTCTTGCACATAATGATGTCAGTAATTATTAAATTAATTGTGGTCGTACCAGAAATTATACCAAATATTTTTGCAACAAAGTGTCCAACATCACATTGAAAAAGAATGAAGCGTATTAGTTTCCACATATGCCAAGGGAAGGTCCATATGATTAAAAAAGTACTAGTTTAGGATAGATAGAAAGAGCGACTTGATTATTCCGTTGAGATAAAATGAAATTTCGAAAACCAAATCCTTGTCCCATCAGATATGAAAGAATGTCACAAAAATTAGTTGAAAATATTAAATACCATTTGACCATTTAGCATTTTCAATTTTCACTTACAAGAGAATTTGCTTGTATTTTTTGAAATTTTTTTGTGGTATGTCAATTTGATAGAGTATTTATAAAAGGAAATTTCAGAATGGTACTGGGATTGATTTGTTTTTGGGGATGGGATAACTATGGATAGAAATTGCGATGGAAGATGTGTTTTATGGGTATTGTAATTTTGTATCGTTTAAAAATATTTGTACTAAGTAAAATTTTTGTAAGTGGTGTTGTTTTTTTTTTTTTTTTTTTTTTTTTTTTTTTTTTTTTTTTTTTTAAATTGTCATTGAAATTTTCTTACATAAATAATTAGAGGTTTGAGTTTTGTTATATCTAATCACTTTGGTTGTAACTCTATATTATCTTTATATTTATGATAAAGTGTTTCACATATACACACACACACACACACACATTTGATTATACATTTGACATTAGAAAGTTAAGGTTGGACATCCTAAGATAAAAAATTATACATATTTTGTGTTTGTTTTCTTGTATATTTGTGGCAAGAGATGTTTGACAAGAGGAGTAGGCCAAGAGTTCCAAATTATGGAAAATTAGTTCAAAATTGTTTATGCGTGAACCAAAAAAATCATGGAAAGATTGTTGTTCATATTTTACAGTTAGTGGTGTCTAACAGATGGATATGGCACTTGAAAAATATAAATAACAAAAGGTTTGGGAAAATGAGAACAAAGGATAATAAGATACTTTCCAAAGGGAGGAGAAAAGGAAACATTTTTGCCATGTGAAAGACATAATTATTTGAAGACTCCTAGAATGAACCAAAAACATATTTGAAATGAGATTTTTCTTTAAATCATTTTTCATATATATTAAAAAAGATCAAACTTTTGTTATATGGATTTTTTTAATGATCTTCCAAAAAAGAAAAGAAAAGATTGAGTGAATGTATACACCCTATGCAAAATATGATTCCACATTCGATATGGGTTTATTGAGGAAGTCTTAAAATATTTTAAATAGCTTTAAAATATTTTGATTGTAAGTGTGAATTTGAAAGTTAAAAAAAGCACAAAATTTTGATAAAATACATGAAATAAATTAATTTCTATCATAATCCAAAAAATTAAGTTATAAATACTATTATAAGATTGCATTATGTTTTTTCTAACACTTTTATTATAAAAGAATATAATTTGATTGTTAATTAAAAATCCTTTCATACCTTAATAAGATATTAAAATTTAATTTGATAAGAAAACTTAACCCTAATTCATTAAATTATGTAAAGTATAAGTATTATAGAACTTCGATTTTATATTATTTATTTATATACCTCATGCTCTAGATATTAATTATTGGATCAATATTCAACAAAGTCGGAACACCATCTTTATGACGACAACAGATCGATTATTTGTACTAGAATTGAGATCAATTTTAACAAGTCGAACACCCATATTACAAAAATCCTTAGATAAAAATAATTACACGATAGTTTGATCAAACTATCGGAACATTAATAATCTAGAAACTAAAGTTATTCAAAATATTGTCTTCCTTAATTCTTTTTTCTTTCTTTTGGATTAGCTAAAGATCCGGGAGGATCTTCTAGTTTCTCTAGTCCCAACTAACTGGAATTCCGTCAAATAAAACAGAAGAATTATAAATCTCCGAGATAATAGATAAGAATACTGCAAATAGAGCCATTGTTGTACCCATGAGAGGAGCAGTTCCCCATCTGGGAGCTACTTTACCAGATTCTGTATTAAGTGGTTTTAAATAATTTCCTACACTAGTTCGTATTGGCCCGGTTCTAGAAGTCTCATCAATGGTCTGTCTAGCCATAAAAACTTCTTCAACTTCATATTCATTGTCATCTGTTCGTGGACATATACTCTCTTTTGCTCCATTACGATCCGTGTGATCATTCTAGACATTGAAAGTTTCGCTTTGCATCCGTGGAATTTATGATCATAATTAACAGAGCTCTGAAAAGAAAGGGGTTGAAGGAAATTATATCTAGACCTTTCTCAACCCAAAACCATATAGAAAGCAGCATATTATGCATACCATTAAAGTCGATGCCCAAAAGTCATGATTATATAACGAGTTACGTAAGCATAATTACAACCGCCAACCATTGAGTAACGGGGGGTCTTTTAGAGGGGTCGCTGCTCCTATTTATTTATAATGAATTAGTGGTCCTATAAAAAATGAAAGATTTGGAAATAAGGAAAAATGCAATCTTTTCTTAAATTTAAGAAGTAATAAGTTTGTAGATGAAAAGTTTGAACCAGTGAGAAAAAGGAAATGTTATAACATTTTTATATTTGTTACTATTTTATAATAAGATGTTGTACCAAATGTAAATTTTTGAATGGACAAATTTTATATAAAATTTTATTATAAATAAAAATAAAATTATTGTCACTTTAAAAATTGTCTCAAAAAATTTACACTATTAGACTACATTTACTACATATGCTCTTAAACTTAATCTTCTACCCAATAAAAAAATCTAAGAGCCCCCTGTTATAGGACCACTTCTTAATAAAATTCACATCAAGTCTATAGAAATATTGCTCAACATTAAGGAGGCAATAAGTTGGAGTAGTGGTGAGAAATAAGTAGTTTGTAACCATTGAGCCATGCTATATTTCTATTAGGCCCATTTGACACTTTCAACAAGTAACCATAGGGACATCTTGAGGTAGGGGTCACACTTATCAATGTAAAGTAAGCACAACTCAAATATGATGGACTCTAGCCTGCCCCCATGTCCCACTTCAAGAGGTGCTCCTCAATTAATCAAAACATCTAAAAGATATAAAAATTTTAAGGGGAAAGAGTCTGAAGCAAGGAAGGGGGAAGAGTTCTTTTAATGGGTAATGAATATACTGTCTTGGAATTTTAAGGGGATGGAATTCCCTAAAAAATTGAGGTCAGTCAATCAACAACTTCTAATCCAAATATAAGATTTAGTTTTATCTAAGAAACCAAGCTTCTTGAAGTAGTGTGTCTTGATAAGTCTTCAATTTATTCAAAAATTTTGCCACCGTTTCTAATTGATCTAAGAGTAACTAGGTGGTATTTGTGTCCTTTGAAACAAATAGTCATAGAATAAAATTTTGACATGTTCGTAATTTCATAAATGTTCTAGAAGATTGTAGAGGATGCATTGTGAATACAACAAGAACATTTGGAAGAACATCATGTGAATGAATGAGCAAGTATAATTGATCATTTGTCACTAATTTTAAAGCTATAAAATCCTTTTAACACCTCTCATTCTCAATGATTGTTTGGTGGTAAAAAAACTATACAAGGTACAAGTCAATCTTGACATCCCTATGTTTTAATAGAAAATAGATGAAGATGCACTAAATAATTGGCTTAGACTAATTTATTCATATTATGTGGTTAATAAATTATCTAAAAAATGAAATATTATATTTGCTCTTTTGAAAGATTATTTATTAGTAAAAAATGGTGGGAAAACTATTTTACTTCACATGAAAATCATGAAGATGAATTTTTATTAGGCACATGGAATGGTTTAATAGAATCACTCAAAGAACTTATTTCCCTATTGGAAACTATCATTACAAGTACATCAAGTTTTTTCAATTTTTCCAAGGTAAATTAAAATTTGTGGAAAAATACATAGATACCTTTCATACTTTGGGATTGAAGATTCAAAATAAAACGTTGTTTCAAAGTATGGGCTAGGATTGAAAATATATATCCAATCAGATATGGATTTATTAAAGATCTCTTCAATTATAAAAAATTACAAATTTTATTACATGTTTGAAGCAAAGGCCAAGGCCAAAACTATGAAGGTTCTAAGTTTCATACCAAGAAATAATTTAAATGTTAGGTAATACCTCTAAGCACATCCACAAGTGAAATACCAATCACCAAATGACTAGAATATGTAGTCCAAGTCTTGTAAGTGGTTTTCAATCCATAAATCTTGTAGGAAATCAAATGAAAAGTGTCACATTAAGAAGCCATAAGTCTTATAGGATTTTAAATGAAAAGAGTCACATTAAGAAGACTCTACTTGAAATGATTGAAGTAACATATAAAAAAATTACATAAATAGGAAAGTTGTTCAATACAATGGTATGTATCAGAAACATTTCTAATACCTCTATTGAAACAAAGGAATTGAAAATATTACTCAGTTCCCAAATTGGGATTAATGTTAAAGTAGTACTCTTCATCATTGACAATGGATTAAAATAAATTAATTTATCCAAACTCAATTTTTAGATTGAATCTATTATTGATACCTTGCCCACAACCATAATGTATTGGAGGGTTTAGTGTGGGTTTGGAGAATCGTATCACTCAATAGTGTCCATTGATATATATATATATATATATATATATATATATATATATATATATATATATATATATATATATATCTGTGTGTGTGTGTGTGTGTGTGTGTGTGTGTGTGTCTACACACACACACACACACACACACAACTACCATAGAGGTATGAAATAGTTAACTTAGTCAACCATATATTTACCATCAACTTAAATTTTATGTACTAGATACTAGAAATGTTTTCATAGATGTTGATAATGAGAAACATCACCTCTGTAGGTAGTTCATAAATATTAATGCATTAACACTAAATAATGTAAGAATTTAGTCAAGTCTAGTAATAATTATATTATTTAGATGGTGATATGTAAATGTAAGGACATTATTTCAATGCTATTCCATACTGTAATTCCTCAAACAATAGTATAAACACTTGAAAGTTAAATTAAGAGTAAAAATAATACGAAAATGTCTTTCAGTCACCAATTGAATTCCTACACACTATGTGGTGAGTGACACTATTGACATGACCCCTAGACTATCTATACCTAATGCTTATTTATACCATAGATCATTTTTAGAGAATGAATAAATCAAGCAAAATAATCTATGAACTCATGGAAAAATGACATAATAGGGATAACACATTGCCTTATGGTAACCCAATTAGGATTATTCTGAAAAAGGATGACAAATGGAGTTTATACATCAATTATACAGCTCTTAATAAGATCAAAGTGAATAAATCCTATCCTCTTTGAGGTATTAATGACTTTCTAGACCAAATCCTGTATGCAAAACACTTCACCAAATTTGATCATAAGTTTGGATATCACCACATTAATATTGAACCTAAACAATTATGTAAGGTAGCATTCAAGGCCGAATAAGGCTTTATTGAATGGATATTCATACCCTTTGACTTGAATAAAATAATATACAAATTCATGTGGATGATAAATGACATTCTTAGGCCATTCACCACTCATTTTTTTTAGGATATCTTGATGACATACTCACCTTTATAAAAGCATGGGATGAACATATGTAACATATATACTATGGGTTTGATGCTTTTCAACAACACAAGATGTATGTAAAGATTGATAATTATTCATTTGATATGGTGGAGATATACTATCTCAAATTCATAATAGATGTATAAGGAGTAAACATGGACCCAAAAAAGATTCAAGTCATCCTAGAATTACCACAACAAAGGAATATCATTAAGATCCATAGTTTCCTAGGATTAGAAGATTTATAAAGGAGGCTTGTTATAAAATTTTCTAATGTGAGTTGGCCTTTGAACCATGTTAACAAAGGTGGCACTAGGGAAACCTTAGTATGGGAAGCCACACAATTTCAACAATCTAAAGAGTTGAAATGTAAACTATGTTTTGCCAGTATTTACGTTACTAAATTTGAACAACCATTTGATCTTGAGAGAGATGACTCTAAATTTTCACTTGGAGAAATGCTCACTCAATATGGTCACCTAGTTTCTTACTATGAAATTTTAACCTTGTTGGTATGAGACTACACAATTTATGATCATGATATTTATGTTATTGCTCAAACATGCAATCATTGAAATCATTGCATCATGGACAAGGACATTGTGATCCACACATATCACAAGTTGATATAACTCTTGAAGATTCATAATAAGTTGTAGCATGGGTAACATAAGGAAATGTTTTCGTATATTTAAAACTCACATCTACATGCCAAGCATAAGAATGGAAACCTAATTCTAGACATAAAATAGCTTAGACATTTGACAATTTAGGATCTCCTTTCTACACTCAATGAAAGTGGACATGAAGTTAGAAAATTATCAGAATTATATGCATCTAAAATGGATTATATATATCTGTGTGTGTGTGTGTGTGTGTGTGTGTGTGTGTGTGTGTGTGTGTGTGTGTGTGTGTGTGTGTGTGTGTGTGTGTGTGTGTGTGCGTGTGTGTGTGTGTGTGTGCGTGTGTGTGTGTGTGTGTGTGTGTGTGTGTGTGTGTGTGTGTGTGTGTGTGTGTGTGTGTGTGTGTGTATGTATAAGAATACTATGGGAATTTTTTTCATGGATTTCCTATCATACCATTACACTACCAAACATGGTATTGATTGTGTTTATGTACTAGGTGACATATGCTAAAATGCTGAAATTAAAATAACCTATCATATGTGTATTGCCAAGACAATTAACAAGAAGAAAGGTTTGTACACACCTGTGCCAGTTCCAACAATACCATGGGAATTTGTTTGCATGGATTTTATGCTAGTCCATTTCACTACCAAACATGGTATTGATTGTATTTATGTACTAGGTGACATATTCTAAAATGTTGAAATTAAAATAACCTATCATATGTGTAATTGTCAAGAAAATTAACAAGAAGAAAGGTTTGTACACACATGTGCCAATTCCAATAATACTATGGGAATTTTTTTTCATGGATTTCATGTCATACCATTACACTACCAAACATGGTGTTGATTATGTTTATGTACTAGGTGACATATTCTAAAATTTTCAAATTAAAATAACCTATAATATGTGTAATTATCAAGACAATTAACAAGAAGAAAGGTTCGTACACACTTGTGCAATTTTCAATAACACCATGGGAATTTGTTTACATGGATTTTATGCCAGTCCATTACACCACCAAACATGGTATTGATTGTACTTATGTACTAGGTGAATTATTCTAAAATGTTGAAATTAAAATATCCTATAATATGTGTAATTTTCAAAACAATTAACATGAAGAAAGGTTTGTACACACATGTGCTAGTTCCATCAATACCATGGGAATTTATTTTCATGGATTTTATGCTAGTCCATTACACTACCAAACATGGTATTTATTGTGATTATGTGCTAGGTAAATTAATCTAAAATGTTGAAATTATTTTATGCTAGTCCATTACATTTTCATTAGGTTCCACATCTACATGCCAATCCATAAGATCTAACTCCACTTTTGCACTACTACACAACTTCTGCATTGTTGTAACTATAAACATCATCTTCATAGTAACTATAGTCACTAACATCTTAACATTCATCATTTATCAAATAGTTTTTACCTTTTTTTTTTAAATTTAACATATAGTACCTTCATATTCTATGATTCACAAGTTTTCATTCATAATATTTTCAAATATATTTGAGTAGATTGTCAACTCTATCTCCCACTGAGCCCAATATCACTTGTGAATAAAATCATAAACTCATTTCTCTAAAACACAATCTGTATGTGTGTGTGTGTGTGTGTGTGTGTGTGTGTGTGTGTGTGTGTTGTGTGAGTGTGAGAGAGAGAGAGAGAGAGAGAGAGAGAGAGAGAGAGAGAGAGAGAGAGAGAGAGAGAGAGAGAGAGAGAGAGAGAGAGAGAGAGAGAGAGAGAGAGAGAGAGAGAGAGAGAGAGAGAGAGATGTCTTATCAAAATGATTTCCCTAAAACTTCTTACATTCAACAACATTATTTTTGGTAAACAGAGTTGATGGAAAAAAAATAGATAACCAATATTTATTTATCATAATACAAATTAAAAAATAATAATATTAATAATAAAAATTGATACACATTATTTTTCATCTTCAAAAATAATGAATAAATTCCATGGAAAATGGATTCACTTACATAAGAAGATGATTTATACATGCTCTATTTTAAATAGAGCAAACTTTTTCCTATATATTATAACTTCAATATATAGAATATTTATTTTCATATAAATTTGATAGATTATTAATATCATCATTATTTTGTGTTCATCACACAACACACAAACCTTTTCATCCTCATACACATATTAAAATCATACAACAACAATAATACTATCTTTTTATGCATCATCATCAATGACATATTTTTACTGTCATATTTCAATGGTATGCTTTATAATATTTAAATAGAAAAATTATGCTAGTAACTAAGCCACTTACTTTGAAGTATCAACCCATGACTCCATAAGCATGTTTGATTAGGAATTATTTATATTGGTGTAAAGATTCACAATATATGAGAGATTTTTTTTTTAAACATAAACATAAAGATTTTATAATCATCTAAATAATTTAAAAAATATTAAATTGAATGTATCTTATTGTACACACACACACACACACACACACACACACACACACACACACACACACACACACACACACACACACACACACACACACACACACACACACACACACACACACACACACACACACACACACACACACACACACACACACACACACACACACACACACACACACACACACACACACACACACACAAAATATTGGTACCATTCATTTATATATCTCTCTTTATTTTTAGATAAATGACATTTATGACTTTTTTTTTTTTTTAATAATAAATTATTGTCCTTAAAAAAAGGAAATAAGAAAAACCTCAACTCTTAATTATTGTCAAAGTAAAGCAATATTTTTTTTATAAATAAAACAATACTATATGGAGCTGATAATTACTTTATAAGTGTGACTTATACTTCTCTATTGTTGAAATATCATAATGGTTATTGATTCATCATGATTAATTGTTGTTCAATTTTTTGAAAATAAAACATCCACTAAATTTATAAATATTAAAGAACATGCACAAGAATAAAGGGGGTGCTTGTTTAACCCTAACAACATTGGCATTACTAAAAGTTCCTTATAGCCCACCTACAGACTCCATCTGTTGATACATTGTTACCATTTCCATTCTTTCAACATCCTTTATAGTTAAAATTAATTTACCTTCTAATATTTGATTCCTAAGCTACAAAGATGAGGTGCCAAACCTACTTGTCATTTTTATTTTCCCAACCTTCATTCGACCATAAAATTTTGGGTACATACACTTTTATAATTGAAATTACAAAACCAAAGTTGAATAGTACTCCTAGTTATACACTATAGATTTGCCCCATTGAACACTATTCTAGTATTCTATTGAATTGCATAATTTTCTTGAATAACTCATCTTATCTTAATGTGAGAATGATGCTAGAGAGTGGTCATCCTAGCAAATTGACTATGAAACCTCTCACTTCTAATACTCAGTTCAGTCACCATTAGACTATCATCACCACGTATAATATTAAAATGATTCCTAATAAAATTAAAATATGATATTTAATTTTAAATTATTTCTTAATAATTTGAAAATAACTTATGCTCTAGAGATCATGCTTATATAGACCCTAACTAGAGATATTGAAATATGAAATATAGGGCCCATTGAAATTCCTTCAAAATACTTATTATTATGCCAGAGATTTTTCTCATATAATAATGGTATTCAACAATTATATATTAAATAAATAAACCAATAATCTGAAATCTTGTCTACACTACCTAATAATTATTTAGGTTTAATTATATTGTATTCAAAATTAAACATAACTTGAGATAATAACATGTATATTTTTCAAAGTTTGACATAACAAGTGGAATTATGGATAAAAGGAAATAAAACATAAAAAAATTACTAAAATAGTAAATTAATTTAAAATTTTAACTAAATTTTATTAAATTTGAGGATATATAACAAGTAGAATTGTGGATAAGGGAAATAAAACATAAAAAATGTATTGAAATAATAAATTAATTTAAAATTTGAATTAAGTTTTATTAAACATAAAGATATAATAATAAGTTACATATGGGTGAATGATTCATTGCACGCACGCACGCACGCGCGCACGCACACACACACACACACACACACACACACACACACACACACACACACACACACACACACACACACACACACACACACACACACACACACACACACACACACACACACACACACACACACACACACACACACACACACACACACACACACACACACACACAAAATTTAACAATGTTTAGTTAATTGTCTAATAAAATATATAAGAAGATAGAAGGTTCTTATATTTTTTGATATTTTTGAAAGGATATTTTGAGCTGTTTCTAGGATTATCATCTCAGATATAATATATTCACATGAATTTTAAATATTCATACTTATCACTACCTAAATATATATCTCAGAGTATGATATAATGGGGACAATACAAGGGGTCTTAGTCAAATATCTAAACTATATTGAAGAACTCAATCAATTTAAATGATCTTAGTCAAGACCTACAATTGTAAATGTAATTATCAAATTATGCATAATATTACTTATAAGGTGAATACTCTTAATTAATTGATGTACAAATATATGAAAATATGTTATATAATAAAAATAATACAAACAATCTTAATCAAATATCTAGACCATATTGAAAACACAATAAATTTATCTAATCCTAATCAAAACTTATAAATATCAAATATAACTATTGAATCATACATAATACTATTTATAAGATAACATATTCTCATTAAATAATACACATATATATGAAAATATGTATAAAAGAAGACACTTCACTAAGTAATGTACAAATATATGAAAAGATGTAAGAATTTAATAAACATTTATGTTCCTCCTCTAATTATTTGAATGTGTACCATACTTGTATCTAAGAATTCTTTTCCAATGTATTTTAATTACCTTGAGATAATTATCATACCTCACTAACTAAATTACCACTTGCCATTTGTAATTGATATGTATGTCAACACATTAATTTAAATCGTAACAAATAGCCACATCCACATGGACATATTTTCATACAAAATTAGGGTTAGTAGTGGTGTCCTTATTAAAGGAAACTGGTCAGCTAATTAGTTCATTAGGGATTTTCAAGGACATCTATGGTCCTTGTAATAAATGAAGTTTTTCATAGATTTATAAGAATCTCTAAAAATATAATAGTATTTTCCATGAATTTTATAGTATTTTTATTTTGAGAGTTTAGGAAACACAATTGACATAAACACTTATCATGTGGGAGGGCAAGGTAAGATTCCAACTTGAGTTGATGAGAGAAAACATAAAATTGAGTTAAAGGGATCTTTAAGTAGGATGGAAACATTTTCTTCATGTACCAAGAAACTCGAATTCGATCATCTTTAAAAGCAAGAATAAATTTGAAAATAACAAAAAAAAATTGGTTTCAATGTCTCTTGTTGATTAATCTTGATGCAACTTCCAAATTAACTTTAACAATATTTTCACAAATAACTCTATTAATTTTTATATTTTTAATTTAAGATAAAGGACAAGTTTTTTTGAACTACAGAGCCATACCCCAAAAGTGAAACAAAAATTGAGGACATACAACACTTAGCAGCAAAGTGAAGGTTGAAAAAAAATCCAAAGAACAACAATAAATTGGCCATAAATGCCAAAATTTACAATAATATCAGCGTCCCAAAATAAAATATAAAAAAAGTTAACAAGGAATCTCCTAAGAGATTTTCTTTGTTAGATCTGAGAGACATTGTTACGGGATTCAAATGCAATTTGCCTTTGCCTTTCTTTCTATTACTAATAGTTTTCCATTCTCCTCCCTCCATAGGATTTGGCAGTATGGGGATGGAGATTTCTAGATATTTTTCTTGGTTTAGTTCTTTGCTCTGGTAAAAACATGCCTTGTCTTCCTAACAGAGTCTGTGCTGCTAGATCTAGACTTATCTCTTCACTTCCCTTCGAGATCTCTTGTAACAACTCACACCCACGCCCTGCCCCCCCCTCCTCCCCCCACCCTCTTCTTGGTCTTTTCCTCAAAACTAAGATTCTCATTCATTTGATTTTGATCGTCTACTTCCAAATGGATTTGTGAATCTGATCCCTCGTACCACTTCCACTATCATTCACTACTAGTACCATATTGTGTTTAACTTCAACATTTTTCCACCACAATACTTGTTTCTTGAATTTGAAGCTAGGATAATCATTAACCAAATGCCCTATTTTGAAACATCTTCTGCATCTAAAGGGGATCCCTTCATAGTCTAAGGATTACATCCATTTTTTATCCCCCACTCTTAGTTCTATCTAAGTAGGTATATATTTAGAATAATCCACATAAACCAAAATTTGGTAAAACATGGTATGTCCCTTATCATCAATAATTTTATCAGTGGCACAAAATTTTACCTAATATATTTCCAATGGTTGCAAATACCAAATCATCTAAAACTGACAGGGAAGATTTAGAAACATGACCCACATTAGTTTAACATTAAAACATTCTATCTAGGCATTAGAATCAGGGTGCCAAGGTTTAATGAACAAATTATGATTATCTCATGTCCAAACATTATCTCTAAACACTACCTTTTTATCTACTACTAAATAAAAAATCAAAAGAAAAAGCCTCTAGGATAGAGATAGATATAAATCTTAACTTCAATCATATCTTATCATTGGGATGAGATCCACTCATTCAATGATGGAAAATCTGACCATAATCCTTCAAATTTACAAATCAGGGCCTACATAGTTTACCATTCTTCCCTTTCAACTATCACTTCAACATCTTATTTATCAAAGAGAAGGACTGGGGTTTCCTTTTTTGGAATCATAAGAAGACTTATGTGTCTTCCCACAGTATCATCAAATGATTTTCCCCATGATTTAGATTGTGTCTTAACCTCCCAAAGCATGGGACCCATCCTCCCCTGTTTCAATCCTCTTGCTAACCATAGATCCACTTGATCTCATAATAATTATGTATTCTATAGATTTTTTTGGGAGTGTCGACCATTTCTTACCCCTACATAGCAATATGATGATAGAGGAACATCCGTCACCACACTCCCTCCACACATGTCAGTAATGCCTAGGATTTTGTCAATGAACTGATCTCCTCCATTCTCTATTAATGTATTTTGTAGCTTCAAAGCCTTAGTATCTCTTTTAGCTATCTCCTACTCTAACCCTGCCACTATATGGATACCATCACCATAGACTGTCTTATAGTGATTATGATTTCATAGAGCCATGTTGCGATAGTTCATTATATTAATTTTTGTTTAATTTATTGAGGAACACCAATAAAAAACATATGAGGAGGGAGTCTTTCTATCTTATTAATATCTAATTTATCCAGGAGAGACATAACACTTTTATACTAGTAAGATTTGCGTCAATTTTTAAAAATTTGCATAAAAGACTTAAGTGCCTGATACATATAACTAGTTTTAATAGAGAAAGAATTTATCATGCATTGAATCCCATGCAACATAGTGACACTATTGAAAACTAAAGAGATAAAGAGGGAACATAACCCAAACTCAGAAATAATAATTAGTTGAGGAATTATTATTTTCATTTGAATTATATTTAATAAAATGCAGATGAAAAATCTTTCCATACATTTGAAATCATTTGATCTCAAGTATTGACTAAAAATCTTACATCCACATAACAATGCAAGAGTCACTAATGTATCTAAAAGTCAAATATTTTTACAAATATGTGGAAATGGATTGAGTAGTTGAAATGAATATTGGAATTCTATAATGGAGAGACAAAGAGTCATCCACCATTAATGTTGCTTCAAGTTTTTTCTAAGCGGCTTGGCTTGGTCACCTTTGCTTTCTTTGCGCTTATTATTATTTTTCTCCTTGGTGTGAATGCTATCCTTTTATTTTACAAATCCTCTTGTTAACATTTAATGCAGTTTATTTCTTTTTTTAAATTTTATTTGGTGTGCGTGGGTTAGTCTATTTAATGGCTCTGGTGTATGATCTCCTACCACATACATGTCCCTTCTCACTCATCCATCCTACCGCCTTTAGATATTTTAAAGGGACATGTATTAATTCCATTGGTTTAGAGAAACCCTTGGATTTGACAGATCTAAACATGTAGAGAAGGGGAAGTATGGTGGTCTTAAAGAGCCAGGTGATTCTATGCAGGGTGATAAGATATGTAATCATAAGAGTGATTATTCTGACCAATCTTAGGTTGAAGTGGAAGCATTTAGATTGCCAAAAAATTTGTATAGTGAAATTTTGTGATAGGAAGAAGAAGAGAATCACTCAAAAGGAGCTAAATTTGTGGTATGAAATGAAGAGCATGGAGGGAAGTAGTGCAGTGATGGCCAAATTGATAAGTGACCTAGCCCTACTAAGACCTTGACTATCGTTCCAAATGATTCCATCGAAACTGATCCGTTGTAGGAGGAAATCAAGATTAAAAATGTAGGTATTTTTTTGTATGTTTAAACAAGAACTCTCTCCCTTCTAGGATTTTTTTTGATAATTAGCTCAACTCTATTTGTGGTAAACGTTTGGGTCAGTGTATTAGTTTTTTCTAGATGATTCAAAAAGGGAAGTTTATGATTATGTTTAAAATTTCCAATATACAGCATAGGGCTATCATTAAATCCTTGTGAAATGTTGGCCAATCAATTTTTAAAGTTGTCTCATGGATTCTAGAAATGGACTATAATGAGCTAATTTTCAAAACTACCTAGAGATGGGTTGATAATAAAGGAATATTAATACAACTGTGGAATTCTCTACCATACGCATTGAAACCCCTCAAAGAAGTACTAATAATAGATGATACTATATGGTCATCTACCGATATGAATGATAGGGCTTTAATATCTTTATATCCCTTAGAGTTCTTTTTAGATTCCCTCAATTTTAAAATTAAGTGAAAGTCCCATACTTGTGTTCTTAGAGGATTGGGTGGTTTGAATGCTTATTTATTTTGTAAAAAAGATTTCCATCTTAGGAAAAATTGTCCTATGTTTGTTAATAAGGGTAATTTACATAATAAACAAAAGGAAAAGGTTGAACTAAAAAATGAGTCTGTGTTGGATGACTTAAAAGTATTTGAAAACCACATGTTCAATAGTGTACCGTTGAAAGGTAATGCCTCCCATTGTTGAGGCTTTTGGAAATGTTGGATTTGAGTTTGAAAATGAGCAGGGTCTAGATGACTCTTCCCCTACATATTAGATGTATGGCCCCTTTTAGCCTTCAGTTAATAGCTTGAATCCCTTGCTTGATGTAATCAATTTTCTTCCTGACGGTTTGGATGATAACATTGTTGAATAAAAAAATCTTCCAAACTCTCCTTCTGAGGAATATGTAGTTATCTTGGTTGAAAACCCTATCCTACACAATGCTATCTCTCTGAGAAAATAACAATTTAATAAATCTACCTCAGATATGGACATATCATCTAGTGGTCCCTTGACTCACAAGGACACATCAGGTGCTAAAAATTAAATGTCTAAAGGAGGAAGGAAAAGACATAAAATAGATTTAGGCTCCTCACTAATGAGGCATGCTACACTCAAAGAGAAAAAAATCTAGTAAAAGAGTCCATTTATAATAACCATGACCCTTCCTTCAAAAAAAGGGAAAGGAAAATAAAGTCTTAGACTATTTCAAAAGATTGTACAATAGTGGGGGTAAGCCCCATGTTCAATCTAATTGACCTTCCTCTCCTCCCTAGTTGTGTATGTAGATTATAAGTTGGAATGTGAGAAGGTTGTAATCTCCTACTAAAAAACCAATTGTGAGATAATTTTGACACTAATATATACTTTATATTTTCTTTGTTTGCAAGGAGTTAATGCCATTGGATCCTAGTTGTCTTTAATTATAAACTTTGTCTATCTAAATGCTCAATAGTTCTCTACTAATTATCAAAGAAGCAAAGGTGGGGCCTCTATCTTGGTCAACTTTGGTCTAAAATATTGCATTGTTGATCATGGTGTCTCCCCATGTAATAGAGTAGTTTAGGTTTTGCTAGAAATCCAAAACAAAGCATATGGCTTGTGTAACATAAATGCTCCCAATGATTATAGGAAGTGGTCTGATTTGTGGATATGATTGGGTATGAATCCAAAAAAAATTCCTTGGATTTTTGGTGGAGACTTCAACATGGTGGAAGAAAAAGAGGATAAATTTGGGGGTGACCACTAGGGATGGAAAGGTAAGGAGCTATTTTTATGATTCAAATACAAAAAACTACACAAGATTAGAGATCCACTTCAGAAAGGTAAAAGCCTAAGTAGAGGAATTTGATTTACCTAGTGTAATAATTAGGGAAATAATAGAAAATAAAACTATAGACCTGATAGATTTTTTTGAATAGAGATCACTAACTATGACCCCTAATAAGGATGGTAATGTGGTGATAGTTATGCCCTTTACTATATCTAACTATCATCCTATCAAAATGGATTTCTCATTGAATTGTGAGGAGAATAAAGACATACTGTCTCTCAAAGGACTATATACATTCAATGTGTCCCACTTGGCTACCTATGTGTATTTGGAGGGTCTTCAATAATTCTGAAACATTGGAAAATTTTATTGTAACTCTAGATCTAAAATTGATAAGTGGAATTATTGTATGAAAACCTACAAAATTTTATGGTCAACTCAAAGCTAAAAAGTGTAGAAATTTTACAAGGGGCACTCAAGACATGTTTATACATGCCAAAAGCTATTTGTAACTTAAACCAGCTAATGGGAAATTACTTTGAATAGAATAAATTCTTAAAGCATCAAGTTAGATAGTCATAGAAATATTCTGAGGGAGCTCAGATCTACTCTAGAATAACCTAGATAATGCTTGGGGATAGAGTCTCTATGTTTTTCTTTAGATTTTTGAAATTTAACCACATAAGAATCAAGATTAATAGCATCAAATTAAATGGTCAGATTGTGTAGAATGCCCCCAGTATAAAAGAAGTTTTCTTTGAATTTTATTCTAGTCTTTTCATTTTTGATGGCTCAAGTGACCTCATTGAATAAAACATGTCTATATGTGGTGCATGCATTATTATAAAGGTGACATGAGTTTAGGCTAGTTTGTTTGATGGTTGTATTTTGTTGGATGAAATCATAAACACTATCAACTTGCTCAGAAAAGATAAAACACCTAGGATGGATGGATTTCCTACTAAATTATATAAATTCAATAAGGAATGGATGGCCAAGGACTTTTGGGAGGTATTTAATGAGGCCATTGATGCTTGCACCCTTAGCCCAAACATCAACACAAGGGTAATCAAACTCATCCCTAAGGATGGTAACTTATCTTCAGCAAAAAATTGGAGACAAATTATCATGCTCAATGTTTCTTACAAGATTTTGGAAAATATTATAGCAAGAAGATTATCCTCACTGCTACCCTTTATTGTCTCAAAAACTCAAATTATATTTGTTGAAGGGAGATACATCTTAGAAAATCTAATTTATAGATGGGAAGTGATGTACTAGGCTAGAGATTCTAACTAGAATGGAGGAATGATTTTGCAAAAGCATACAACATAATTGAGTGGCCTCCTTTAATTGAAAGAATGTTACATGCCTTTGGATCCCAACATATATTTTGTAGACTGGTTAGTGTTCTCTTCAAATATGCTTTGGATGCCATTAAAGTTAATGGGGAATTGACAGAATCATTGGACCTTCAATGCTCTATAAGATAAGGATGCCCTCTTGCTCTTTTACTCTTTGCTCTGTAAACTGAAGCATTACATTATCTCCACAAATTATAGGGCCTTCAGTCAAAAGAATTTATCTAGACAATAATGAAGCTTTTATTGATGTCATTTTTGTTAATGACATAATATTTTCTATTACTTTGGAACAGAACAACCTAGTTCAGTTGGCAGCCAGGCTAGATATATAATTCTTTGATTCTAGATCTAAAGTGGCATTGCGTAAATCACATATGCCAAGATGGAATAATCACCCTCCTGAATGGATGTCAAATTATGGTTGCACTTATAAAGGGCATGATGAACTAGTCAGATATCTAGGTATTCCCTTCACTCTTGCACCTTCCTTGAAACTCACGTGGGAATTGATTTTTGATGAAATTAACAAGAAAATTATCAAAAGGCACATACATTTACTTTCTTGACTAGGAAAGATTCAAGTCTGTTAAAAGGTCCTTGTATCTTATAATATCTAAGTCTGTTAAAAGGTCCTCATATCCTATAATATCTATTATTCCTCTTGATAGCTTTATGAAAAATCTTAGATCAACATGCTCTATAGAATCATAAGAGATTTCCTATGGTCAGATGGGAAAGGGGGTAAGAAAAGGCATGTTGTTGAATGATAGTTTTAATTAAAGCCCAATCATATTTGGGGCCTATATTTAAAACACCTTCAGCTGTAAGGTATAATACTTGAAGTTAAGTGGATCATCAAAGCATTCAAATGAAATCATCCTTAGAAGGTTTTGGTTAGAAATAATATTTTGTGAGGATTTCCCTAGATAGAAAGGTTTGAACGTTATTGATATTCTAATTGGGCCCTTTCCTATTCAAGTTGATGGATCACCTATATTTGCTTCCATTTTATTAGCCTATAATGTTTTTAAACCCTTCCTCCTTACAAAATACATTTTTAATTAGATTGGGACTTCCTATCAGGGGTATAGATCCTTATAATGGAAATTGACTATTAACAGGAGACCACTTACCCTCACTAGGGGATGATCTACCTTTAAATGGTATAGTAAAGGGTTGAGGGATTTTATGGACCCCTATTCTCATGTGGGATGGGCTTCTTGGTTAGCTATTAAAGCTAGTTTTTTTATTCCTAACTCTCAACACAGAACCTTCACTTTACTCTAAAAATCAATGAAATGAAAGAATAATGTTATTTTCATGGAAGATGAGGGTGAGTTATGGGATATTCTGAAGTGGAATAAAATCACCCCTTGTTTGAGTTATCCACTTAAATTCTTTAAAAAAAACTTTCCTTCTCTAATGTCCCCTACCTCACAATTAACTCTTGGATCCTAAGAGACCTTAATTTCATTAGTTTTTAATGTATAAGAAGTTGGTTTTTAGTTCTATCTTGAGTAATTATGGACTTGCTAAGTGTTTTTGCTCATTTTGTAGTGAAATTCAAACTATTGAGAATGTTTTTTTCTCCTACCCATATGCAACTAAGTTGTGAAATTATTTTCTTGATTGTTGGATTGTGGTCTTTGATTATGAAATTGGTTGGATAAACATTGCCTTTGGTTATGTATGACCCAAAATTAAAGTACACCCTTTATTTCATAAATTTTGGCTTGTGTTTTCAACTAAAATTTTATGGTTTTTATGGAAGTAGAAGAACCTTGAGGTATTCCAACATAAGTCTAGGTTTCTTTTTGACTTCTTTGTTGAATTCATTCTTCGTTTGGTCTCTTTGTAGATATTCCTATAGTTGAAAGTGCCACTAGACTAGCTTGTATAATTTATGAGGACATGACTCATCAAAATCACATCTCATTTCTTGTTATATTTTGGTGGTTATCCTGGGCTTAGCCCACGTCTAGATAAGGTAGCATTCCACTACTCGACTGTTGAGAGAAAAATTACTAAACGTGAGCTGGATTACATAAAAGATGCATACTTTAACCAAGTAGATCACCTGATAAAGGAATGGATAAACTCGACTCATTTTGATAATAATGGGATTGATAACTGGCTATCAACATATGAAAATATGTTATAAGATGTGTGTAATGATGGATTGGGAATTTGTATAATTAGAGAAGTTGAGGAAATCGTTGCACCATTTGACTTGAACTTAAACCTTGAATTCTATGATAAGACTATGGTGATAATGTCTTCTCCTCAAGGATTGACTCTAGTAATACATGATCGGCATGAACAAGAGGATGCTTGGATGATTATCGATGAAAATTTTAAAGTATTATTTAGAAAAATGGAAAAACTTATCGAACAGGGTGGTTTGGTAGATGTAGAGGACATCCTAGACTATGGAAAAATGAACAATATGAAAAACATGGTGAAAAAAGTTGTTCATTACCCCTCTCAGTTGGTTGTTGGGTAGCTTTAGATGGGACCTATTGAAGATAAAGACTCAATTGAGGGCCCTGATTGTATGGATTCTAAGGATGGATGTGAATTGGATGGTGATACTATTTGGAGGGTGCATGATGATTAAGACCTACTCTACCATTGTTGGGGTGGCTTCACCTTGATATGGTATTTCTTATGTTACTTCAATTACTTTCATTTTTGTTGTTGTTGCTATTACTTTTGTTGGGCCAGCTATATGCGGCCATTTTTTATATTACATAATTGGTATGTATGTTATGCTAATGAGGGATGCCCCATATCTTGATATTTTTATTCTAGGAACCATGTAAATGTTATTAGAAGCTTTAATGATTATGGTGATAATCCATTCGACAATAAATAAAAATGTGGAAAAGGGATCTGAAAACATTATAATTCACTAGATTTCAATGTTGCATATCCTTTACTAGGGTTTGCTTTTATTACAAGAACACTAGGCAAAAAGGAATTCTAGAAATAAAACACCAAAGTAGGTGTAAAAATCACCAGTTTTATTTGTTTTGATTTATATATCAAATTAACTGTAGATGTTACTTTCTTCATTACATTTAATATTATATTTTTTCCCTTTTCAAGGTTTATTTCAAGGCCATTTATTATTACAAAAAAAATTGAGAACATAATGCTAATTTTGAAGTCATGTAATTCAACATGGAAACAAACAGTATATTTGTAAATAATAAAATAATAATATAATTCTCAATAAAACTACAACTACTCATACTGTGAAAGCTATAAATTAGAAGTTAATAATGAGTAATAAAATAAATGATTGAATTCCTATTCTAGAACTAAATTTATTTTGAAGAAAGTATCTTTATAACATAGATGATCCTATTGGATTATTTCTTATTCTTACTAACTATGCATTAAGGTTATTTACTAAGTAGTTAGGTTTGGGCCATGTTTAGAATCACTTAGACAGTAAGCTTGTTTTAGGATTTTGTTTATTTGTTGTAATTTTTTATTAAAATTTGCACATAAGTAAAAATAATCTATACCAAAAACATTTGGTTCATGCAATAATTTACTGTTGCACAAAACAAATTATCATGATTATTTAATAGGAATTTATTTTGTAATCCATGAGTAGATTTTTCAAATTATTGAGGAAATATTGAGACATGTTATTTTGTGTATGATGGTGTTTTGTTGTATTAATGATATGTAGGAGAGATCTTATACTTTGAAATATTTTTAATAAATCTAATATGGTATCAGAGCTATATGCATGCAACCATTAATTAGGCCTAGTTATAGTATCCTATCAGTCTCTTTAATTCAAACTTTATCACTCCCCATTCAATGCTTATGGGAGAGTGTTCGAGTGTTCATGTTCAAATTAGATATGTCTAGGATATTTTCTAGCAAACTAGGTTTGGGGCACATTCACACTCACTTAATGAAGTAAGGTTTTCTTTGGGAATTTGTTTATTTATTGGATGTTGTTATTGATAATTAAATATATGTTGCAATATTATATTCCAAAAATATTTGTTTCATGTAAAAAATAAATTATTTCACAAAACATACTCTCATGCTTATTTAATAGGCACTCCTTTTATAATATATGAGGTATATTATACAAATTATTGAGGTAATAATGAAACTCAATATTGTTTGTGGTGTTTTTTGATGGTAATGGAATGGAATAAAAATCATAAATATTTAAATGTTTTTATGAAATTTGATAGATATGACCCATATTTATAGTACATAGTATTAGATGTATGTGTCTCACGTTTTGAAATTCCTTTAGAAATTTAGGACCTTATCTCTAACTACGTGTACTAGGATGTATAAAATGGTAGATTTATTAGCTTCTTTGATAATTCAATGTCTTACAAATGAAAATATTGATATTAGGTTTGAATGTTAATGAATCTCTTAATTAATTAAATTTGTAATGCCCCACCTTGAGACCTCTATTTTGAGATCATGGGTGCTACCCTCGAATTATGTTTTATAAACTTATCAATTTTGTTATATATCGATTAAAAAACTCTATATATTCAATTCTAGAAATAAAACACCAAAGTAGGTGTAAGAATCACCAGTTTTATTTGTTTTGATTTATATATCAAATTAACTGTAGATGTTACTTTCTTCATTACGTTTAATATTATGTTTTTTCCCTTTTCAAGGTTTATTTCAAGGCCATTTATTATTACAAAAAAAATTTGAGAACATAATGCTAATTTTGAAGTCATGTAATTCAACATGGAAACAAATAGTATATTTGTAAATAATAAAATAATAATATAATTCTCAATAAAACTACAACTACTCATACTGTGAAAGCTATAAATTAGAAATTAGTAATGAGTAATAAAATAAATGATTGAATTCCTATTCTAGAACTAAATTTATTCTGAATATAGAGTTTTTTAATCGATATATAACAAAATTGATTACCTATATAATTCATATAATGTAAAGTGAAATAAAAATATAAATAATTGAGCAAATACCCATCTCAGAATAACATATAATTGCATAGATGATTTCATGGGAATGGAATGGGACATCTTCATCATCTCAAACTTTGTGTCTGAATATCTTCTCAAAAAAATTCATAGTATCTAAAATTGTTTAAATGATTAAAAATGAGTATTACTAGCTAAAAATATTGTAAATAAAAAATAAAAAATAAAGAAAATCATATAAATAAAGGTCACACTTTTCCTTTCATTTCACTAGTTTCGTAGATAGGTTCATAAGCATTGTAATCTATCACACAGAAATCACACATTTTGTATCATTGAATTTGCCAAGAATGAAGTCATGACCTTGAAGTCATGTAAATAAATTCATGATAAAACAAATGTATAAGTAAATTAATTCATATCATCTTAAAATGGTTAAGACAAAAAAAATATTATCAATGTAATAATGTACAAATAGTAAGTATATTGTAATTTATATGATAATTTATGCATTTCCAATCTGTATTCAATATGCATTAAATTAAGAAAATAACACAATATTTCGAATGCATAACCCTTTTTATATAGAAGTTAAGTTAAATGATAAATCATTCACATAATTTATTTTTAAAAAACTAATAATTTTATTATATCAATTAATATAGTATTATTTAAAAAAATAAAGATACAATTTATTCTTTGTGTTATTCAAAGGACATATCCTTCTATCTAATTATAAAATAAGGATTTGGAAATAATAAAATCAATTCACTTGTGAAAATGTATATAAATATATGAGAATAGGAAACATATTGATATCAAAAATAGTATATGTGCATTGATCAATAAAAACAACACAATATGAAAAATGTACAATCTATTTTTACATAAATATGAAGATAAGTCAAAAACTATTAATAGCACTTTGTTTACAAGAAACAAATGATACCATGAATTCAAACAACATAATATTATAAAAAAATTTAAGTCATATCTAATTATTTGTGTTATTCAGAGTACAAATCTTACTTTCTAATCACAAAATAAGGCTTTGGCAAGAAGTAAATCATGACCGTCTATAACTGTACAAAATTTTATGAGAAAAAGAAATGTATTAATAAAAAAAATTATATTAGTTTCAAAAACAACACTGAGGCAAACAAAAAAATTTCTCCACATTCATGTATATACATTGATTCAAGATTAAATTACCTGACAATGACTACATAACCAATCTCTAGTCTATCCATGTCTAACTATTAAAATAGAATAGTGTTTCAAACCCACAACCTATTTTTACATAGACCCTAAGAAGAACCAAAAACCATTCATAAATCTTTGTTTACAATAATCCATTGATTTCATGATGTTAAAAAACATAATGCTATCCAAAAAAATTACAAAGCCATCTTAGGTTATTATCAAACTCACAATGTTTTTTCATTGATCAAAACAATACAATACAGATCCATTTATACATAGCGATGAATTTCTCTAGATTGGAGAACCTTCCATACTGATCATATGATGAGTTGTATTTATAATTATAAAAATAATGTAATATCTTTCTACGCTACTATTCTGGCTGGGTAAGTATTGTCAAGGGACTTCTATAGAGCTCACAATTCCTCAATGTTGTGATGTCATTCCTGACGGGTAGGAGGTCAAGAGAGTTCCATGCTGCACTATAGTTCCCCCAATAATTACATTATTTTTACAAATTTACTCCCTAAACATTTCAAATTTTACCTTCCTAAGAGATTTGGTAAGTATATCTACTATTTGTGCATCTGTAGGGTAGTACTAGAGCTGGATATGATGGTTTAAACTTGTTATCAAATGTAGTGCCATTATACCTCTATATGTTGTATCCTTTCATGAAAAATAGTATTCTTAATGATTTTTAACACACCTTGATTATCGCAGTAAATGATGGGTGGCTTCTTTTCTTTATAGCCTATATCTGCTAGTATATGATGTAAGCATATCACTTTGTACATAGTTGCACGTGCAGTGAAATATTCTACTTTAATGGATGAAAGAACAAAAACTATTTGCTTCTTACTAATCCATAATATTGGTCCAAATCCAAGTTGAAATATGTATCCTGACATTGACTTTTTGTCATCACTAGATCTGGTATAGTCTGAGTCTGTATATCACTATAAGAATAATTGAGTATTCTTCTTATAGTCTAGACCATACTCAAGTGTACCTAAGACATATCTTAAAACATTCCTTGTTACTATCTAGTGACATTTCTTCAGTTCTTGCATAAATTTGGAGAGATAACTCTTAGCAAAACATATATTTGGATTGGCGTAAGTCAAGTAGATGAGAATCCCAACAACCTATTCGTATAGATTTGCATCTACTTGAGGTTAGTCCTTGAATTGAGAAAGTTGTAAGCCTTTCTCCATTTCCATTGAAAGTGGCTTACAATCTAACATTCTATACTTTTCCAAAAGTTTCATGGCATATTTAATCTGAGAGATAAAAATTTGATTTTATTTCTACCATATCTCCAAGCCAAGACAATAGTGTAGTAGCCCTAAATAACTCATGTCAAAGGATCTTTTGAGATCATTCCTCACAATATTACCCTAATCTTCTAAACTTCCTTTGATCACAAGATCATTTACATATAGAACAATATTGATGATTTCTATTTCAGCCTTATTTATATGCAAGTTATAATATGAGGGGCTACGACTAAAAACATGCTACAAAAGGTGATCATCTATTTTGGTGTACCATGCTCTAGGAGCTTGTTTTAGTCCATAAAGTGATTTGATGAGATGACATACCTTTTTAGGATTTTTTTTCATCAATAAATCATTCTGGTTTGGTTATGTATACTTCTTACTTCATATCACCATTAAGAAAAACACTTTTGACATCCATCTATTTAATTTGCCATCCATTCTATGTTGCGAGTGTGTAAACAACTCTAATGGTCTTGATATTTGTAGTGGGTGCAAAGGTTTTTTCATAGTCAATGCCCTCTTTCTAAGCATATCCCTTTTATACTAGCTATGCTTTATGTTTATCAATCGATCCATCTACCTTTCATTTTGTCTTGAAACCCATTGGTAGCATATGGGTTCCTTAATTGTTGGAAGATCAACCAGTTCCCATGTTTGATTTTTCATAAGCGAGTCGTACTCAACATCCATCTCTTTCTTCAAATGAGGATGAGTTAAAGCTTCAAAAATATTTTCATGTTTAGAGCTATCAACTATTTTAATCTTAAGTGCAAAATTTACCTCATGTCTTGTCTAACTCCTTGTTCTTACTCTGAATGAATGAGTGTCTCTGATGGTACCTACTACCAACTTTGGAAGATAACTCTATCATTGTTTTGATGAACTACTTGGTGGATGCGAATAACTACTTGGTGGATGTAAATAACTATTTGATGGATGTTGTAAATCTCCAAGATCAACATATAGCTCTCCTTGCGGCTCTGGAGGATCTAATTCTCCAAGATCAACATACAACTCTCCTTGAGTATCTAGAGTTTACTCATTATCTGACTCAAGAAGTAATTTTTGAGAGGTGAATGGTCTTGATCTTTCATTCTACACCATTGATTCAAAATCTGACTTGTTAAGCACAACATCGTTGCTCTCACAGATTTCTCTCATTTGTAGATCCTTGAGACAATATGCCTTTGAGGTAGTGTTGTTTCCTATTAGGATGCATGGGAGTGTTTTTTACTCAAGTTTCTTCCTCTTATTCATTGGTATATGCATATAAGTTATGCAACCAAACACACGTAAATAAGAAATTGAAGGCTTTCTACCACTCCATACCTCTTCTGGTGTTTTATCCTTCAATACTTTTGTTGGTTCTCAATTGAGAAGATAAACAATAGTTTGGACTATTTTTTCCTAATAGTGATTCTCCTACTTAGTTTTTGATAGCATACAATGAGCCATCTCCATCACGATGTGATTCCATTGCTCAACAACACCATTCTGTTGGGGCATGTAGGGAGTAGTCAAATTTTGTTTTATACTTTGTTGGTTCAGGAATGCCAAGAATTTATTTGGCATGAATTTCCCCAGTCAATTTGAGTGGAGCTGAAGTAGAGGTTGTCTTGTCTCCCTCACAACCTACTGATAGAAGATCTAGAAACAATGAAGTGCTTCACTCTTCTTCTTTAGGAAGAATACCCACATCTTTTGAGAGTAGTCATCCATGAATAGTTGGAAGTACTTGTATCTTGAGAATAAATTAGGTAGTGGGAATCAAAGATTAGTATGAACAACCTCCAATCATTTCATGGCATGAAATGAACTTCCTTTGAATAGATCCCTATGTTTTTTACCTACAAGAAAACCAAGGCAAATGGGTAAGTAACTAGACAACATGGAAAGCCCATGTACCATCCCTTTAGTACTTAACTCATATAATGAACTGGTAGAGAAATGACTATACAAATAGTGCTAAAGGGCAGTGGATTCTAGTTTTGAGGTAAATAATGCCACTACAGAAGATGGAATAACATCTAGAGTAATAATTTGTCTTTAATAAAAACTTTAGCAAGAACTGTACCTTTTCATGATATTAGTCAAGTTTTGATGTCATTTTGGACAAGAAACTCCACCTTCAAATGGTTATTTAGCAGTTGGCTAACTGATAAGAGAATAGACATCAGACTAGGAACATATAGTATCTATGTTAGCGTACATTTTTGCATTCTGAGTGGAATGGTAACTTTTCTTATTCCTTCTACAACATACTCTTTGTCATCTACGATCTTAACATGATCTCCAGTGGGCTAGTCTAACAGTGAATCAAATAGCTTCTTATTGCCTAACATATGTTTGGTGGCACCAAAATCGATCAATAAGATATTCCTTGTGGGTTGCGAGGCCTGGGAGACTAGTACCAAGTTTTTGTCTTCATCAGATATCTCTTATTCAGATATATCATATTGTTGAGTAGCAAGATGTCCCTTTTGCTTCCATTGATGGGGACATCTTCTCAATTTTTGAGAATCATCTCACTCTGATGTGCTGGTAGACCCTTGTTTTCAAGCAATATACTAGTAGTTGTCTATGTCATGAGTATTGGCTTGATAGATATGACACCATTTCTTTAGAGTTTAATATTTTTGATGTCGAGATTGTTGATGATGCTATTGTTTCTATGGTTACTTCTCTGAAGGCCATTTACGAGACTTCTGACCTTGTTGCCGCTTTGTGATAATAGCTTTATCTTCGAACTCATCTTGGACTGAGTTGATAGCTTCTTCTTGTTACAATAGGTTCATGATCTCTTTGAATGATATTGATTGTTTGGTGACATTTAGTGTGGTGGCGAACACTCTGAATTTCGAGGGTAGTGCTCTCTAGGTAATCTAGAATAAGAGATCATCTTATACCTTCTCATCGAGCGCTAGTAACTCCATTTGTATTTTATCCACTCAACGTAAGAATTCCTCAACTTTCTCATTGAACTCCATCATGATTGTGTGAAGTCTCGATTATAGATTGAGGATCTTCATCTTATTCTTTGCCTTATATATGGTCGATAACTTGTCCCGTGCTACCTTTGGATCATTAACATACCTGATATATGGTTGGACATTGTCAATAATGTTTAGCATGATTAGCATCAAGGCTTTGACAGTAACCTTGTCATACTTTTCACATTCATCGAGATTGGTGGGAGCTTGCTTGTCTCCTGTCATGATTCCCCATAGTCATTCAAACTGAAGGATCATGTGCATCTTCATTTTCCACATAGCATAATTTGGCCCTTTAAGTAGTGGGGTGTCTGACAGGAGCAATTTCGGAGAAGACATCTTCTATTTTTAAATAAAAAATAGTATTTATTTGCTTTTTAAAAACATGTATGTGCCTTGTTCAAGATTTTTGCTTCAGTCTGTATCCTTCTCACAGCTTGCTTCTTAACAAGCTTCTATGCTTGTTGCAGAACTTCTGTGCTTTCCAAATACTCAGGGTTGCGTTCACAGCTTCTTAAAATCTGATAGTGGGTAGATTCTATTGTGACTGCAACACTGTTGCGTCCTTCGTTTCAGCGTTCTACTTCTTTCACCAGACAACTTACATGCTGGTTTTTCTCTAATGATTCTAGTTGCATCATTGGAGTTTCAGTCACTCAAATAAATGATACGAACATGTCAGGCATTGATTTCCTTTTCTGCAGGTTCACGTCTCTACTTTGTTGTAGACGTATATGCTGTGGTCACCATTTGGAGGAGACGCCACTATTTTGTATGTTGCAGGATCGCTTCTCAAAAAATTTAATGGAGTTACATCTAGGTCTGAAATGGCCTGTGATTATGCTCTTTGAGTTGTCTGATGTTCGCAATTGCTTCGCCTATCTTTAACGACTTCTCTTCTTCCAGGATGGACTGCTGCACCTTCAGGCATCACTCCACGTCTACCAAATTGCTGCGTTCGTACTACTACATGATTACTGGACTTCTTGTTCGGCTCTCTCAAATTAATCTGCTCTGATACCAATTTTTAGATTATTATCAAATTGAGAATGATTTTTCATTGATCAAAACAATACAATACAGATCTATTATACATAGTGATGGAGTTCTTTAGAATTGGCGAACCTTCCATACTGATCATATGCTGAGTTGTCTTTATAATTCTAAAAATAATGTAATATCTTTCTGCGCTGCTATTCCAGCTGGGCAAGTATTGTCAAGAGACTTCTACAGGGCTCACGATTCCTCTACATTGTGTTGTCATTCCTGACGGGCATGAGGTCGAGAGAGTTCCATGCTGCGTTGTCAAGCCAATTCTTTGTGTTATTTAGAGACCAAATCTCACATTGTAATGATAAAGTAAGGCTTTGGAAAAAAAAAAAATAACAACCATATATACCTGTATAAAATTTAATGAGAATAAGAAATGTATTAATTTCTTAAAATGATATCAATACCAACAATAAAATTAATAAAACAAAATAAGTAAAATGAATTTTCAAATTTACTTTCATAAATAATAAATTTTTATATTGATTAAATTTTTTCAGAATTGTATTAATACAAATATTAATTTAAGTTAATAATATATCAAACAAAACTTTGTCTTTATATATTGAAATCTAACCTAAAAAAATATTAATAATATTGAACAAAATAAATGAATATTCATAAAATATACTTTCTAGTATAGTAAAATGTACTTAGACTATTGATTCAATTTTTTAACTAATGAACCTTTTGTATCTACCAACTATACATCAGATGTAGAGAGTTGCGATGGTATTCATCCTTCATATTTGGTGTGGATTTTTGAATAGATATGGCTTGAAGGCTCCATCCATTAGGTACATCCTTATCAGTGTGATTAACAACCAAATAAATATAATATTAATAGAAAACATTTTTATTGTCATATTTTAAAGGTATGCTTTATAATATTTAAATAGAAAAAATATGGTAATAAGTAAGACACTTACTTTGATGTATCACCCCATGACCCCATAAACATGTTTGATTAGGAATTATTTGTATTGATATAAAGATCACAATATATAAGAGAATGATTTTTTTTTAAACATAAATATAAAGATTTTATAATCATCTAAATAATTTAAAAAACTATTAAATTTAATGTATCTTATTATATATATATATATATATATATATATATATATATATAATATTGATACCATATATATATATATATATATATATATATATATATATATATATATATATATATATATATATATATATCTTTATTTTTGAATAAATGACATTTACGACGTTATTTTTTTTAAATAATAAATTCTTATCCTTTAAAATAAAGAAATAAGCAAAACCTCAAATTTTAATTATTGTCAAAGTAAAGAACTATTTTTTATAAATAAAACAATACCATATGGAGCTGAGTAATTACTTTATGACCGTGACTTATACTTCTCTATTGATGAAATATCATAAAGGTTATTGATTCATCGTGAGTAATTGTTGTTCTAATTTTTGAAAATAAAATGTCCACTAAAATTATAGATATAAAAGAACGTGTATTAATTCACTTGTTTGATATCCAACCCCAAAAAAATTTAGCTTTCTTTTATATATATGAATGACATGCAATACCATAATGATGCATCAGTCGTTTTTACAGTATTTTTACATAAAAAGCTTTACCTCTTACAAGAATAGAAATGTATCCTCCTTATTCTAATCAAATTATGTTTGAAACGTATTCCTAGCCTTTTTAAACTTGAAATTGAATTTATCGATATCGATACAAATATATCGACCTATAAACGTTTTTTCGATGTTTAATAATGCATTCACATACCATATTATTTTTAAGCATAAAATCATGTCTATGATGTTACTTTCATTTAAACATGGTCCATATAAAGCATAGTTTAGTTTAAAAGTGAGTCATCTATAAAATTATTATCTCCAAAAAAAATTATTTGTTATTCCATAATGTTATTAATTTTAACTTTTAAAAGATCTAAGCCTAGTCTGATGAGATGATTTTTTCTTTCTTTCTTTTTTTAAATTGATACCATGTTTATCAAGATCATTGTTTATCAATTAAAAAGTGTAATACAATGAACAATAAGTAATTAGGGAGAAACCATTATGGTCAAAATTTAAACCAATTATCAAATCATCGTACAGATAATAATAAATCAAACCACCAAACAAAAATAAAATAATTATTAGATTATCTCCTTAAATTTTTATCAAACCTTCAATTTGAAGGGAAAAAATCTAAAAGATTAGTTGTCCTTCCTTTCTTACCTTTCTACTTTTTTACCTCTATCTATAGGCCTTGATTAGAATCAACCATAACTATATGTTTATCTAGATTTTGAGATTATGAAATGACTACTTCAAACACGTCTTTCTAAAAATATATTTGATAATATTTATGCCCTATTTTTATTCCGCGCACTAGATTGTTCAATTGAAATTCTGAACTTTTGTTTAATCCCCCATACTCATAAGGGCTAGTATGTTTTGCATTCTTATTCTCCTTCATTTATGTTTATCCTAATTTTCTATATCACGAGAAATATCATTTGCCACTAGCTCTAGATTTTGAATGCAACAACTGCTCGATTTTGGTTTAATTCCTTTCTACTTTTGTCCTTGCATGTGACTTTGGAGACAAAAAACACGGGGATGCCCTAGAAGTCGATAGTTACAACATGTAAACATTGTATTTTCATAGTCAATAACTTGATCATGTTGTGATGTTACACATTTTAGGATTATTGTTTAGGTAACCCTTTACTCAAATCAATCTCCAAACATATGCGTGTATAGGTACATAAGCCCGATGAAAGTGCCCAAAGCATCACCTATCACCTTCGACATAGGCCAAAAATGCAGGACTAAATTTGGATATCAAACCTACATTGCCATCTTCGTGATAAAAAATGTGTTTGCGTCAAAAGTCAAAAACCGTTGAGTAATAAGTAATCCTGCATTCCCCCAAAACCATGGACCTTTTGTAAGTCATTTTATATAATCTTCATGTTCACTAAAATCAAAAATAGAAAAAAATCATTTTTATCAAAGAGCTATCTCACATTGTTTTCACCATGTTTCAAAACCCCATTAGTTTAATGCAGCTATAGTAGGCCAAAATTTGTTTAATCTACAAATACGATGACTTCTAAAAGTGCTTTCTGACATTCATAAACACCCTAATTTAAAATATCCACTAAATGCACCTCATTTGCTTGATCTACAATATAAGCATGATGAGGACAATATAACTTTCTAGCATTTCTCTTGGAAGGAGCCTTATTGATTGTCTACTTTAATGAGGGTTTAGAGAAGTTGACAATTTCTTTGATTGACACAAGAATAGAGGGGGATGCTTGTTTAACCCCAACAACATTGGAATTACTAAATGTTCTTTATAGCCCACCTGTAGACTCCATCCGCTGATACATTATCACTATTGCCATTCTTTCAACATCCATTAGAATTCAATTTTATTTACCTCCTACTATTTTATCCCTAAGCTAAAAAGATGAGGGGCCAAACCTACTCATCATTTTTCCTTTCTCCAACCTTCATTGGAGCTTAAAATTTTGGGTACATACATTTTTATAATTGAAATTATAAAACCAGAGGTGAATAGTATTCCTAGTTATACAATGTAGATATGCCTCATTGAACACTGACATAATATTTTATTGAATTTCATGCTTTTTATGAATAAATCATTCTATCTTAGTGTAGGAACGATGTTAAAGAGTGGTCATCCTAGGAAATTCACTATGAGACATCCCACTTCTAACACTCAGTTCACTCACCATTACACTATCATCACCCCATTTAATGTTTAAATGATTCCAAATAAAATTAAAATATGATATTTAATTTTAAATTATCTCTTAATAGTTTAAAAATAACTTATGCTCTAGAGATCATGCTTATGTAGATCCTAACTAGGGATATCGAGATGAGAAATATAAGTGCCATTGAACTTCCTTCAGAATACTTATTATTATGCTAGAGATTTTTCTCGTATGATAATAGTATTCAACAATTATATATTTAAAAAATAAACCAATAATCTGAAATCTTGTCTACACTACCTAATAATTATTTATGTTTAATTATATTTTATTCAAAATTAAACATAACTTGAGATAATAATAAGTTTACTCTTTAAAGTTTGGCATAACAAGTGTAATCATGGATAAAAGGAGATAAAACATAAAAAATTATTGAAATAGTAAATTAATTTAAAATTTGAACTAGGTTTTATTTTATTTGAGGATATATAACAAATGGAATTATGAAGGGAGATAAAAGATAAAAATGTATTGAAATAATAAATTAATTTAAAATTTGAATTAAGTTTTATTAAATTTAAAGATATAATAATAAGTTACATTTGGGTGAATGATTCATTGTACACATATACATATAAGTTTAATTGTTTTAACAACTAAACTTTATATATATATATATATATATATATATATATATATATGTATATATATATATGTATATATATATATGTATATATATATATGTATATATATATATGTATATATATATATGTATGTATATATATATGTATATATATATATATGTATGTATATATATATATATATATGTATATATATATATATATGTATATATATATATATGTATATATACATATGTATATATACGTATGTATACGTATGTATATATATGTATATATATGTATGTATATATGTATGTATGTATGTGTATATATATATGTATATATGTATATGTATGTATGTATATATGTATATATGTATATATACATATATATATATATACATATATATATATATATATATATACATATATATATATATATATATATACACAAAAAAAAAATCTAAGAGCCTTCTATCTTCTAAAAATGTTTTAATGAACAATTAACTAAACATTGTTAAATTTTCATATATATATATATATATATATATATATATATATATATATATATATATATATATATATATATATATGAAAATTTAACAATGTTTAGTTAATTGTTTATTAAAACATTTTTAGAAGATAGAAGGCTCTTAGATTTTTTTGACACTTTCGAAAGGATATTTTAAGTTGTTTTTAGGATTATCATCTTAGATTTAACGTATTCATGTGAATTAAAAATATTCATACTTAGCACTACCTAAATGTATATCTCAGTGTATGATACAATCGGGATAATATAAGAGATCTTAGTTAAATATCTAAACTATATTGAAGACCTCAGTCAATTTATATGATCCTTATCAAGATCTACAATTGTGAAATTTAATTATCAAACTATGCATAATATTACTTGTAGGATGAATACTCTTAATTAAATGATGTCTAAATATATGAAAATATGCTATATATTAAAAACAATACAAATAATCTTAATAAAATATCTAAGCCATATTGAAAACCCAATCAATTTATACAATCATAATCAAAACTTACAAATATCAAATTTAACTATTGAATCATACATAATATTATTTATAAGATGACATATTTTCATTAAATAATACATAAATATATGAAAATATGTATAAAAGAAGACACTTCATTAAGTAATGTGCAAATATATGAAAAGACATAAGAAATTAATAAATGTTTTTGTTTGGAAAAAGCCACATGATATTCCTCCTATAATTATTCATATTGCTTTTTTTCTAAATATATTTTAATTATTTGAATTATATGTGTTGGATATTGGATCTAGAGAAAAAAATTAATTTAATTTACATATTAATGTTCATTCAAGGATAAAAATGGGGAAGGAGATTGAAGAAGATATTACTTAAATTCAATATATAAAAGGATCACCAAATGCATCTCTATAAGATACAAAGAGAGAGAAATAAAATAAAGTTATAATATTTTAATATTTGAAGGCAATAGAGTTTAAAATCAACAAAATATATGTTATCTTACAAAGCTAGACAATGTTGTTTATATATGGTTTCACTTGTTGTCCCTGAAGCCTACTATTTGGAATTAAAATATGATATTCATAGAATTATATGTATGTGAAAAATTCATTTTGAATGTTTGTTGTCAAGGTTTAATTACCATGAGAGATAAAAAGGGTAAACATCTATGGCTCTTGTACTAAATGAATGTTTGCATGGATCTATAAGAATCTCTAAAAATATAATAGTATCCTCCATGAATATCATAGTATTTTCACTTTGAGGGTCTAGGAAACATAGTTGACATAAACAATCATCATGTGAGAGACCATGGTAAGATTATAACTTGAGTTGATGAGAGAAAACATAAAATTGAGAAAAAAAGATCTTTAAGTAGGATGGAAACATTTTCTTCATGTACCGAGGAACTCAAATTTGATCATCATTAAAAGTAAGAATAAATTTTAAAATAACAAAATATATTTGGTTTCAAAGTCTCTTCTAAATTAACTTTATTAATATTTTAACAAATAATTGTATTAATTTTTTTGTTTTTTTTATTTAGGATAAAGGCCAGTTTTTTTTTTAACTAGCGACCCATACCCTAGAAGTTAAATAAAAATTGAGGCCACACAACACTCAGCAATAAAGTGAAGGCTGAAAAAAATCCAAAGAACAATAATAAATTGGCTACAAATGCCAAAATTTACAACAATATCTACTTCCTAATGTAAAATATAAAATAAACTAACTAGGCATCTCCCAAGTGATTTGCTTTATTATATCTAAGAGACATTGTTATGGGATTCAAGTCTAATTTGCCTTTGCCTTGCATTCTATTACTAATAGTTTTCCATTCACCTCCCTCCACAGGATTTGCTAGTATGCGGATAGAGATTTGTAGATATTTTTCTTCATTTAGTTTTTGCTCTAGTACAATCATGCCTTATCTTACTAACACAGTTTGATCTGCTAGATCTAGAGTTATCTCTTCACTTCCCTTTGATCTCTCTTGTAACAATTCAGCCCCGCCCCCCCCCCCCCTCTTCTTGGTCTTTTCCTCAAAACTAAGAGTCTCATTCATTTGATTTTGCTAATCTTCTACCAAAGGGATTTTTGAATCTGATCCCTCATATCACTTCCACTATCATTCACTAATAGTACCATATTGTGTTTAATTTCAACATTTTCCCACCACAATACTAGTTTATTAAATTTTAAGCTAGGATAATCATTTACTAGATGCCATTTTTTATCCCCCACTCTTTGTTTTCTTTGAGCAAGTAGATATTGAGATTAAGCCACATAAACCAAAATTTGGTAAAAAGTGGTATGCCTCTTTTCATCAATAATTTTATTAGTAGCCCAAAATTTTACCTACTGTATTTCCAATGGCTGCAAATACTAGATCATCCTAAAAATTAACAGTGAAACTTTGGAAGCCTGATCCACATTAGTTTAACATTAAAACTTTCTATCTAGGCATTGGAATCAGGGTGCCAAGTTTTAACCAACAGATTATGATTATCTCATGTCCAAATATTGTCTTTAAACACTACCTCTTTATTTACTAATGAGTAAAAAATGAAAAGAAAAAAACCTCTAGGATAGAGATAGATCTGAATCTTACCTTCAATTGTATCTTATCATTGGGATGATGTCCACTCATTCAATGATGGAAAAGTTTCCCACAATCCTTCAAATTTACAAATCAGGCCCTACATAGTTAATTATTCTTCCCTTTCAACTATCACTTCAATATCTTATTTATCAAATAGAAGGACTAGGGTTTCCTTTTTTGGACTCATAAGAAGACTTATGTGTCATCCCAAAATATCATAAAATTATTTTACCCTTGATTTATATTGTGTCTTAGCCTCCCAAAGGATGGGATCCATCCTCCCTTATTTCAATCCTCTTGCTGACCATAGATCCACTTGATTTTAAAATAACAAAGTCTTCTATAGATTTATTGGGGAGTGTCAACGATTTGTTAACCCTGTGTAGCAATATGATGATATAGGAACACTTGTGACCACTTTCCCTCTACACATGTCAGTAATGCCTAGGATGTTATCAATGAACTGATCCTTTCCATTCTCTATTTATGTATTATGTAGCTTTTAAGCCTTAGTATCTCTTTCAAATATCTCCTACTCTAACCCTACCACTATATGGACACCATCACCATATATTTCCTCATAGTGATTAGGGTTTTATAGAGCCATATTGTGATAGTCCATTCTATTATTTTTTGTTTAACTAATTGAGGAACCCCAATAAAAAACATATGAGGAGGGAGTCTATCTTATTAATATGTAATTTATCTAGGAGAGACATAAAACTTTTATACCAGTAAGATTTGCATAAATTATTAAAAAATTGCATACAAGACTTAAGTGCCTAATACATATACCTATTTTTAATTGAGAAAGAATTTATCGTGCATTGAAGCCTTTGCAACATAGTGACACTATTGAAAATTAAAGAGATAAAGAGAGAACATACCCCAAACTCAAAAATATTAACTAGTTGAGGAATTATTATTTTCATTTAAATTTTATTTGATAAAATGGAGATGAAAAATTTATCCATATATTTGAAATCATTTTATCTCAAGTATCGACTGAAAATATCACATCCACATAACAATGACTCTTCTAATCTGTAGAAAAGTCAAATATTTGTTCAAATATGTGGAAATGGATTGAGTAGTTGAAGAGAATATTGGAGTTCTATAATGGAGAGACAAAGAGTCATCCACCATTAATGGTGCTTCAAGCTTTTTCTAAGTTGCTTGGATTGGTCACATTTGCTTCCTTTGTGCTTTTTATTTTATTAATCCTTTTGTTAACATTTAACATTGTTTATTGTTATTTTTTATCTTATTTTGTGTGCATGGGTTAGTCTATTTATGGACTATGGTGAATGATATGCTACCACACATACGTCCCTTCACAGTCACCCATCCTATTGCCTTTGGAGATTTTAAAAGGACAAGTATTAACTATATTGGTTTATAGAAACCCTAAAATTATATGGATCTGAGCATGTAAAGAAGGGGAAGTATAGTGGTCTTAAGGATCTAGGTGATTCTATGCAGGGTGATAAGATATGTAATCATAATAGCGATTGTTCTGATCAATCTCAGGTTGAAGTAGAATCATCTAGATTGCCAAAAAAGTACTTTAGTGAAATTTTGTGATAGGAATAATCAACTAAGCACTCTAAAGGATCTTAATTTATGGCTTGCAATGAAGAGCACAGAAATAAGTAGTGTAGTGAAGGCCAAATTGGTAAATAACCTAGCCCTACTAAGACCTTAACTATTATTCCAAGTGATTCCATATAAAATGACCTACTTTAGGAGGAGATCAAGATTAAAAATTTAGGTATTTTTTTGAATGTTTAAATAAGAACTCTCTCACTTCTAGGATTTTTTTTGATAATCAGCTCAACCCTATTTGCGATAAAAGTTTGGGTCAATGTATTATATTTTGCCAGATGATTCAAAAATGGGTGTTTATGATTTTGTTTAAAAATTACAATATGTAACATAGGGATGTTAGTAAACCCTTGTTAAATGTTGGCCAGTCAATTTTTAAAGTTGTCTCGTGGAGCCCAAAAATGGACTATAATGAGCTCATTTAAAAAATTGCCTATAGATGGGTTGATAATAAAGGAATATCGATACAACTGTGTAATTCTCTACCACACCCATTAAAACCCATCAGAGAAGTACTAAGAATTGAGGATATGAGATGGTCATTTGCCCATATAAATTTTAGGGCTTTAATATCTTTATATCCTTCAGAGTTCTTTTTGGATTCTCTGAATTTTAAAATTATGAGAAAGTCCCATACTTGTGTTCTCAGAGGATTGGGTGGTCTGAATGCTTACTTATTTTGTAAAAAAGATGGCCATCTTAGGAAAAAATGTCCTATGTTGGTTATTAAGGGTAATTTACAAAATAAACAAAAGGAAAAGGTTGACCTACAAAATGATTCTATGTTGGATGACTTACAAGTTTTTATAAACCCCCTATTCAACAGTGTACCATTGAAAGAGAATGCCCCACATTATTGAGGCTTCTGGAAATGCTAGATTAGAGATTGAAAATGAGCAAGGTTTGAATGACTCTTCCCCTACATATTAGATGTAAGGCCCTTCATAGCCTTCTATTGATATCTTGAATCCCTTGCCTATTGTAATCAATTATCTACTTGATGGTTTAGATGATGCCATTCTTGAACAAAACCTTCTTCCAGACTCTCCTTATGAAGAATGTGCTTATCCTGGTTGAAAACCCTATCCTACACAATTCTATCTCTAATAGCTTACCTCCATACAAGCTCAAAAATATTTCCAATGAAGTTACCCTGATGGCCATCTCTCTAAAAAAATAAAAAGTTGATAAATCTACCTCCGAGATGGACATATCATCTAGTGGTCCATTGACTCACAAGGACATCTCAAGTGCTATAAATTAAAAATCTAAAGGAGGAGGGAAAAGAAATAAAATAGATTTGGGCTCCTCACTAATAAGGCATAATACACCCAAAGATTAAAAAAATCTAGTAAAAGAGTCCCTTAAAAACAACCATGACCCTTCAAAAAAAGGGGGAAGGAAAATAAAGTCCCATACTATTTCAAAATATTGTACAACAGTGGGGGTAATCCCCATGGTCAATCTAAATGACTTCCCTCTCCTCCCTACTTGTGTATATGGATTGTAAGTTGAAATGTGAGAAGGTTGGAATCTCCTAATAAAAGACCATTTGTGAGATAACTTAGACATTCAAGAAATACATTATATTTTGTTTTATTGTAATAATTTAAGGCCGTTGTATCCTAGTTGTCTTTAATTCTAAACTTTATCTATCTGAATACTCCATAGTTCTCTACTAATAATCAAAGAAGTAAAGTTGGGGTCTCTGTCTTTGTCAACTCTGATCTAAAATATTGCATTGTTGATCATGGTGTCTCTCCCTATAATAGAGTAGTTTAGGTCTTGCTAGAATTCCAAAGCTAGTCATATGGCCTATCTAACCTATATGCTCTTAATGATTATAGGGAGTGGTCTGATGTATGGAACTGACTAGATATGAATCCAAAAAAAAATCCTTGGATTTTTGGTGGAGCTTTAAACATGGTGCAATATAAAGAGAGTAAATTTTGGAGTGACCTCTAAGCCTGGAAAGGTAAGGAGCTATTTTTCTAGTCCAAATAAAAAAATGCACAAGATTGGAGACCCCCTCCAAAAAGGTAAAAGCATAAGTAAATGAATCTGATTTACCTAGTATAATAATCAAAGAAATAATATAAGATAATACTATAGACCTGATATATTTTATTTGAATAGAGATCATTCACTATGACCCCTAGTAAGGATGGTAATGTGGTGATAATTCTACCCTTTACTATATCTGACCATCATCCTATCAAAATGGATTTCTCATTGAATTGTGAGGAGAATAAGGACATCGTGTCCCTCAAAAGACTATATAAATTTAATGTTTCCCACTTGGCTTACTATGTGTGTCTAGAGGATCTTCAGTCATATTGGAACATTGACAAATTTGAATGTAACTTCAAATCTAAAATTGATAAGTGGAATTATTGTATGAAAACCTTTTAAAATTTTGTAAAAACTTATGGTCAATTCAAAGCTAAAAAGCATAAAAAAATTACAAGGGCCACTCAAGAGATGCTTATACATGATGAAATATATTTTCAAGTTGACCCATCTAATGGGAAATTACTTTGAATAGATTAACCTCTTAAAGCATCAAGTTAGATAGTCATAGAAATATTGCTAGGGGGCTCCAATCCGATATAGACTAACATAGCTAAAGCTTGGGGATAGGGGCTCTAGGTTTTTATTCAGATTTTTGAACTCCAAGAACACAAGAAGCAAGATTAATGGCGTTAAATTAAATGGCTAGATTATGTAGAATGCCACCAGCACAAAAGAAGATTTCTTTGAATTTTGTTCTAGTATTTTCATTTCTAATGGCTCAAGTCACCTCATTGAATAAAATAGGTCTATATGTGATGCATCCATTATTAAAAAGGTGACACAAGTTTAGGCTAGTTTGTTTGATGCCTGTATTTTGTTGGATAAAATCAAAACCACTATCGACTTGCTCAAAGAAGATAAATCACCTTGGATGGATGGATTTACTACTGAATAGTATAAATCCAATATGGAATCGATGGCCAAGGACTGTCAAGAGGTATTTAAAGAGGCCATTGATGTTGACACCCTTAGCCCAAACATCAACATAAGGGTAATCAAACTCAACCCTAAGGATGTTAACTTATCTTAAGCTAAAAACTGGAGACCAATTACCCTCCTCAATATTTCTTACAAGATTTTGGAAAAGATTATAGCAAGAATAATATCCTCTCTTCTAACCTTTATTGTCTCAAAAACTTAAACTAGATTTGTTGAAGAGAGATACATCTTATACAATCTAATTATTAGATTGGATGTGACGTACTAGGCTAGAGATTCTAACCAAAATGCAAGGATGATTTTGGAAAGGCACATGAAATAATTGATTGGCCTCCTTTAATTGAAATAACGTATGTTATTTTCAAATATGCTTTGGACATCATTGAAGTTAATGGGGAATTGATAGAATCATTGGAACTTTAATGTTTTATTAGATAAGGATGTCTGCTTGCTCTTTCATTCTTTGTTATGGTGACTAAAGAATTACATTATCTCCTCAAATTATATAATATAGGGCCTCTAGTCAAAGGAATTTATATATATAATAATTTTTCCCTTATTGATGTCATTTTGTTGATAACATAATACTTTTTGTTACTTTAGAACAAAACAACCTAGTTTAGGTGGCAGCCAGGCTAAATATATATTTCTCTACTTCTGGATCAAAAGTGGCAATGCATAAGTTACATATGCTGAGATGGCATGATCACCCTACTGATTGGATGTCAAATTATGGTTGGAATTATAAAGAACATGATGAATTGGTCAGATATCTGGGTATTCCCTTCGCTCTTACACCTTCCTTCAAACTCATGTGGGAATGGATTTTTACTAAAATTAACAAGAAAATTTTAAATTGACATGAACATTTGCTTTCCTAACCAGGAAGGATTAAATTCTATCCTAATATATCTATTATGCCTCTTGATAGATTTTTGAAAAGTCTCATATCAACATGCTCCATAAAATCATAAGAGTTTTCCTATTGTTAGATGGGAAAGGGGGTAAGAAAAGGCATGTTGTTGAATGGCAATTTTACTCAAAGCCCAATCATATTGAGGGCTTAGGTTTTAAAAACATTTGTCTACAAGTTATAGTACTGGTAGTTAAGTGGATCATCAAATCATTCAAAGGAAATGAGACTTTGAGGTTTTGGTTAGAAATAATATTTTTAAAGGATTTCCCTGGCTAGAAAGGTTTGAATATTATTGATATTATCATTAGACCTTTTCTTGTTAAAGTTCATGGAACACCTATATTTACTTCCATTTGGTTAGCCTAGGATGTTTTTAAACCCTTAATCACTATAAAAGACATTTTTAATTAGATGGAACTTCTTATCAGGGTATAGATCCTTATGGTGGAAATTGACTATCAACAAGATTCCACTTGCCCTCACTAGGGGTTGATCTACCTTTGAAGGGTATAGTAAAGGGTTGATGGATTTTAAGGACATCTATTCTCCTGTGGGATGAGCTTCTTGGTAAGATATTAAAGCTAGTTTTTTCATTCCTACCACTCAACATAGAACTTTCACTTTACTCTAAAAATTAATGAAATGAAAGAATAATGTGGTTTTCATGGAAGATGATGGTGAGTTCTGGGATAGTGTAAAGTGGATTAAAGTCACCCCCTATTTGAGTTCTCCAATCAAATTCTTTACAAAAATTTTTCCTTTTATAATGTCCCATACCTCACCCTTAACTATATTTGGGCTATGTATGATCCTTTGTCTACCTGGTCTTTTAGTTTTGATGTGATTTGGGCCTCTCCTTTGGATCCTAAGAGATTTTGATTTCATTGGTTCTTAATGTATAATAAGTTAGTTTTTAGTTCTATCTTGAGTAATTATAGACTTGCTAAGCCTTTTTTCTCATTTTGTACTGAAATTGAAACTATTGAGAATGTTTTTTTCTCCTACCCATATGCAACTAATCTATGAAATTATTGTTTTTAGTGTTGGATTTATTTACTTATCCATTGGTTCCTTAGAAAGGTGTTAACCAAAGGACTCTTATTGATTATTTTTAACCAACGGACTAGGCAAAAAGGAAGTCTAGAAACAAAACACCCAAGGAGGTGTAATAATATACCAGCTTGATTTGTTGTCATTTATATCTCAAATTAATTATAGATTCTAATTTATTCATTACATTTAATATTATGTTTTTCCCCTTTGCAAGGTTTATTTTACAGCCATTTCTTATTACAAAAAAAATTGAACACATCATGCTAATTTTGAAGTCATGTAATTCAACATGGAAACAAATAATATATTTGTATATAATAAAATAGTAATATAATTCTTAATAAAACTATAACTACTCATACTTTGAAAGCTATAAATTAGAGGTTAATAATAATAATAATAATAATAATAATAATAATAATAATAATAATAATAATAATAATAATAATAATAATAATAATAATAATAATAATAATAATAATAAGTGATTGAATTTGTATTTCTTATTTTTACTAGCTATGTGTTAAGGTTATTTATTAAGTAGTTAGGTTTGGGCCATGTTCAGACTCACTTAAAAAGTAAGATTGTTTTGGGAGTTTGTTTGTTTGTTGGAATTTTCTATTAATATTTACACAAAAGTAAAAATATTCTATTCTAGAAACATTTGGTTCATGTAAGAATTTATTGTTGCACAAAACAAATTATCGTGATTATTTAATAGGAACTCCTTCTGTAATCCATGGGGTAGATTTTACAAATAATTGAGGCAAGAATCAGACTTATTATTGTGTGTATAATGGTGTTTTGTTGTGTTAATGTCATTTAGGAGAGATCTTGTAGTTTGAAATATTTTTAATAAATCGGATATGGTATCAAAGCTATATTCATGCAACCATTAATTAGGTCTAGTTATAGTATCTTATCAGTCTCTTTGATTCATCTTTTATCACTCCTCATTCAATGCTTGTGGGAGAGTGTTCGAGTGTTCACGTTCAAACTAGTTATGTGTCCAGGTTATTTTCTAACAAGCTATGTTTGAGGTGCATTCACACTCACTTAATGAAGGTTCTTTTGGTAGGTTTTTAATTTATTGGATGTTATTAATACTTAAATTTATCTTGAAATATTATATTCCAACAATATTTATTTCATGTAAAAAATAAATTATTGCATAAAACAAACTCTCGTTCCTATTTAATAGGCAGTCCTTTTATAATATATGAGGTATATTGTACAAATTATTGATGCAATAATGAAGTTCATTATTATGTGTGGTGTTTTTCGATGGAAACAACACAGAATAAAAATCGTAAATATTTAAATAGTTATAATAACTCTGATATATATGACACATATTTGTAGTACATAGTATTAGATGTACATGTCTCACATTTTGAAATTCCTTTGGAAATTTAGGACCTTATCTCTAGCTACTTCTACTAGGATGTATAAAATGGTAGATTTATTAGCTTATTTGAGATGCTAATTCAATGTCTTATAAACTAAAATATTGATATTAGGTTTAGAGTGTTAATGAATCTCTTAATCAGTTAAATTTGTAATGGCCCACCTTGAGACCCATATTTTGTGATCATGGGAGCCACCCTCAAATTATTTTTTATGGACTTATCAATTTTGTTATATATTGAATAAATATATATATATATATATATATATATATATATATATATATATATATATTGAGACATGTATTATTATATGGTAACACACATGTGGATACATATATTTTTTACATGATTATGACATCATAGTTGTGTATGAACACCTTATTGTCTTCTGACATCTTATTTTTCTCTTTTTCATAATGATGTGGAGTTTAATTAAAAATTTAAATGGGTATGTCATTATGGACTATGATTTTATTTTTTAATGTTATTTATTATTAACATTATGGAATCACCTTGTTGTACCATATACGTACTTTGATCAATCTACTTTTTATGTAGGTGATATGACTACTAGGACCATATAATGTTGTTAATAAGAGTTGACATTGGATATGGATAGTTTTCATTAGTGTCGTACTTGAGTCAACATGATACAATGGGAGATCCAAAACTATATATTAAACTCACATACAACATGATACACAACACTTTGATCCCTTGGAAACTTCATAATTTTTAATTAGATGCAAGTATGTGCACGTGTGTGTACATACACACATAGATACATACATACATGCATCTATACATACATACATAAAATATGTACGGATGCACACATACATGTATTTATGTACATATGAATAATTAAATGCAATTATATAGTGGTTTGACATTAATTCTATATATGATCTCATAGCCATGAAAAATATATTATTAAGAATGAAATATTAAAATACATATGTTTCATGATCATGAATATGTGAATGTGGTAAAATAGAGAAAGTAATCAAATTAAGCGTAAATGAAAATGGAATAAGCCTCAATCGCAATTAAAAATATAGACTATATTTGTATAGGATGAAATTCCACAACTAATGGTTAAAAGAATAAAGCATAACATTTGGAGATCTAAAAATATAACCATAATCCACAAATGCATGAGAAAATAAAGAATGTCCTTTGCTATTATTTTCCTTAGATTGGCATAAATAAAATATATCCACACATTATTGAGAGTGGCTAGATCATTGGGAATATGAGACAAAAAAAAAAGATAGCCATTCAAAAGAAGGTAGAAATCAATTTACAAGAAAAAAAATTTAAAACAAGAGTAGAATAGAAGAAATAAAAAAGTATCAACATAATGATGAGTACAAGGTAACATTCCATTTTTTTTAGTTACTTTCCTAATTAGTTTTTTCTTTGTTGATGTCCTAGCTACATATAACCTATGAATTATAATTGTGGTCCTTCATTATGACTACATTTTTATTTAATTCCCTATTTCAAGTATGCATTTCAATTTATGATCCTTAGATCTCATTCTCATTATAGGAAACCTCCATTGTGGAATTGTGAATATTATAAAATAATGACTAGATAATTTTTAAATAATGTGATTCTTAATTTTTCCCCATTCTATTTATTTTATTTGGGTGGATTGAATAATACAAATAATAGATATCTAAATATAGTAGTTCCATCAGTTTCACCTATATTATTAGTTTAATAATATATAGTCCTTTGACAAGGCATGTGAGAGGTGATTATATCCTAAATGCTGTCTTTGGTGGAGATTATATCTTGTGGGTGAAATATATTCACTATACACATAATATTTTTTATTATGTATCATATATGCATCCAAATAAGTGTCCAAAAAGTTTTGGAAACATTATCAAAAAAGTAGACCTTTATTTCACCACTCTCTGGTCATATGATATGGTACCTATCGGGTTATACTCATATTATTGGTTTTGAAGCATTATTTTTTTCATTAATTTCATAGTCAAGATAGATGTAAGTTGAGTCAAGATGAGAGTTGAGGCTATGCATTGTGAGATGATATGTGTCAAAAAAGTCTCATTACAAGATAAAATTTTAATGAAACCTCTTGTCCCACTATTGAGAGATAATTTGAAGGCAACTTGATAATTATTTTGAGGTTGATGGCATGTTAATGTCAAGATCATGGTACAAGGTAAACTACTTTTGTGTAATAGGTGTCTTGAGAAGCATAGTCTAGTCCAGATATAAGGGGTACACATAAATCATAGTAAATATTTGTGATTTATATTAATAAAGTAATAATATAGTGAAAAAAATTATGAAAACATGAGGAAGAGGAAAATAAGCCTTCAGGTGAGTTTCATGTTCAAGCCCTGAGGATTAGTCCTCATATGAAGACCTAGTGAGAGCGCATAAGACTGATAATATGATGAGTTGATTAGTATAAGACTTGTATGATAAATTTTGATAGTGTATGAGAATGATATTATAGATGATTATTTTATAATATTAAAATATGTTTCAAGGTATTTTGATGGTCTAATTATGAGTGGCAGTTTAAGACTGAGTGAGCAAAGAGACCTAGTGTGGCCTAATGAGGGATCAAGACAATTTCTTAAGGTGATATAGATCTTGAGATAATTTCAATAGGTTTTAGGGGTTGTATTATGCTAACTAATATTTAGGTCATATCCTAAATTAAACATAATTAAAATTATTGATAGGGTTTTATGTGTGCATAAAATTGGGTGTTACAAACTTGACAAAGAATTTGTTATGCTCATTGGCATGTGAAAAAATTACATGAGATCATGATCAGATCATGGAAGTTGTGGAATTTCCCTAATTTTTTTTCTTGGCATTGGTTTTGGAGTTGAGGGATAATCCTTTCTGAATGATCACTAGGAAGGGAAACCAGTCAACACCCTCCAAAAACCCTCATAATGACATGATAGTAAATATTTTGTCAATTATGGCTCAGAATAGTTTCATTGACCTATTTTTATTTTTGTATCATGTAAAGTAATATTATTTTTTTATAAAGGTGCTTTTGGTTTGTCATGACATTGAGTATAACCTATAAGAGAACCCTTGTTTCTCATAATATTGATGTAGCAAGAAGGTTTGACCAAGTCAAAGCATGAAAATAGATGGAGAATGGTCTGTGATACTTTTTTTTATGTTCATGTGATTTTATATTCATGTTATATAATATAAATATGATAAATTGTTGATAGAAGTTAAACTATTGCTAAACAGGCCTAACAAGCAAGATAATGAGAAAACTAGGCAAGAATGAGATTAGGGATTGGTTACAGAGGATTAGGTATTGATCCAAATACATGGGTTGATTTTTAAATATATATACCTTATATCCCCTTGGTTTATAACTATTTATGATTCTCATACATAATAAAACATTTGTCCTTAAAATGACTTATCTAACTTATTAAAGTATATGTAGGGTGAAGATGTGAGATTGGTCTATAAGACATATATTGATATTGAATTTTGAAAAATATATATTAAAATATGTTATAACTATTATTATGCATAATTTAAACTCATTTTAATACCACAAAAAATTTCACATAGGTGTTCCAAAACTTGGTTTCTGTGACTGTGTTTTTGATGTTATAGGGAGGTCTTTATCTGTGAGTGAGAATGATGTTTTCGAGTCATTTTAGACTGAGTTAAATGTTAAAATTCTCATTAAGGTATTATATAGTTATTATATGATCATTTTAACACATTTTTTTGCAATATAAAATTATATGAAGATATGAAAAATTAAAGTCTTTTGACTAGGTTCTTAAGGCTTGTGTGCAGTTCTAAGTGAGCATATCAAGTTGATCAGTTAAACGTATTTTTCCATGTTTTATGAATTATAATTAAAATTATTTTTAACATGAGGTCATGTATATTTTATAAATTTTATTTATTATTATTATTATTATTATTATTATTATTATTATTATTATTATTATTATTATTATTATTATTATTATTATTATTATGTTTCAAATTTTATTATATGATTATTTTTTTCAAGATAGACTTTCTGACAGTAAGAAGGCTTAATGCGAGTAGACCTAATTGGGTGGTTCAATTAGTGAAATGAGTCAAATTATGTTGAAAACATATGTTTATATTATAATTGGTATATTTTTTTTAATTTTTTAAGTTTTTAATTCATTTTTTGATGCTCGAATTGTTCCAAGGAGATTTAAATGAAACATGTGCTTAGAGAAGGCCTAACTGCATTATGTCTCTATTAGGGATAATGGTGGTTTTGCCCTCAATGATAATGACCAACATAAGTGGTAATTTTTTAACTTATTAAATGTGCTTATTGATATATCTAAAGGTTTATGCAAGTATTTTTATGTTATTGGCCAACCAATATGGGTAAGAGCAAGAGTCAAGTATAAATACAAGTCCTAATAGGCCTAATTTGACAAGTTAGAGAATTGAGAATATAAGAGAATGATATAGAGTTTTTAAAAATAGGTAAAGTTAATGAAGATAATCATATATTTATTTTGAATATTATATGAATAACTAATTGTGTCTGTATAGGTGTTGATCAAGGTCATTTGACCTAATTCTGCCAAGGAAAGGTCTTGTTGAGTGAGAAAGCTTAATAGGCCATTTGAGAGAGATATAAGTGTGAGAAGATAAAAACAAGTTCATATTTAGTTGATTAAGATAAAATTTTCCAAGGGTGATCATAGTTTTAAGTTATTTTAGTTCTTTATTATTTATTTAGTGGGTTGGAGCCTCCCTGTAAGTTGGTGCTTGTTAAAGGACTAGTTGAGTTGGTGATTGACTAGTGAGGGGTTGGTGTTCCTTGTAGGGTTGTTGCATAACTAAAATATTGATTCATTGGTTATAATAATGTAATAAAATATATGCAATTTTTTTTTTTTATTCCCCAAGATATTTTTCCGCATATATCTTATGCTCTAATGTTGTTTTCATTCATAGATGCTTATGTATGCATTGATAGTTGTATATAAGTATATGAATGCTTCAGGAATGTTAAGTGAAGTTGAAGGACTATTTTAAGGAAAATAATTCACCCCCATATTATTATATATATATATTTACAACATTTTGTATCATATCTATTCTTTTATAAGAGGTCTAAAAACCTTAAGGAGATTCTAAACAAGTGAAGATAACTACTCAAGCACAAGGTGGTTTTTCTAAAAGGAATGCTTTTTTGTTTAATGGATCTAATTATTCTTTTTGGATTATTAATATGAGGACATATATAATGTCTCAAGGTAATTATGTTTATAAATCAATATTGGATGGATATACTACACCTCGTATTCCTCCTATAAATGCAATAGGCAAGAAGGCTAGTGATAATAAGTTAAAAGCAATGGCTGGTATTATGTGTGGTCTATTAGAGGTAAAACTTGTGAAGGTTATGCACTGTATGTCTACCAAACAAATATGGAATAAGTTGAATACTATTTAAGAGGGAGAGCCCAAAATTAAATAGGGCAAGTTGGAAACCCATAACAAATTAAAAACCTAAAAAAGAATGAAGATGATACCAATGTAGCCTACTTATTGAGGGTTGATGAAGTGGTCCACATCCTAAGAGGTTTAGGTGAAGAGTTGGAAGAGTTTACTATTTTTTAAAACGTTTCAAAATATATAACTCCCAAATTTGATTCTGAGGTATATGTTATTGAAGAGATGTAGGATCTATACAAACTAGAGATGGATAGACCTCATGGCACCTTAGCAGCCTATAAGATGAGGACAAGTGAAGGAAGACCTAAAAATAAAGATGTTATATTTAAGTTAGAAAATAAGACAAAAGAAAATAAGACACAAGGTAATAAATTCAAAGATAATGATTAATATGATATTCATGATGATGAGTTGATAGTTATGTTTTCAACAAAGCTAAAGATAGGCTCAGGTAAATACAAGGGAAAATTAACTTTTAAATGCTTCAATTATCGAGATAATAGACACTTTAATAACATTTTCCCTCCTAAGTGTAAGGATTATGATGATGAAGATTATTATTAAGGTTATGATAATGATAAAAGGTCCTATAGGTCTGAGAAAAGCAAGAAATTTAGAAGGTATGATGATAATGAGAGGTTTTTCAAAAACAAAAGAAGTTTCCACACCAAGAAAGATTATAGATCATTTAATGAGAGTAAGAGAAGTGATTCTGAGAGTGACCATGAAGGTGATATACCTGATGCCAATGAAGTTATATTCATGTCTCAAGAAGCAATCTTTTCATATCAAGAAGATTCCATATGGATTGGAGGTGTTAATGGTGATTCGGATGAAGAAGGAGATGAAGTGGACATTGAGGTTGAGTTGATGAATACTCTATAAGAATTAAAGATTGTAAAGGAAAATAATACGGTGATGAGGTCCCTTATAAAATATTATGAGGAAAATTATTTTAATCCAAACTAATTAACAACAAAAAAGAGGAAATATTCAAACATGTGGAGACTCAACTTGATATTGTGATTGCTAGTCTAAAGACTAAAGAAAAAGAATGTACAACATATGTAACTGAAATGGATTCCTTAAGATATGAGTTTTATTAGACATCAAGTAAGGTTAAATCCTTTGAAAGGTTTGAAAAGAGTACCAGTGATCTATATAACATTTTAAGTATTCAAAATACTCCTAATGATAAAGCAGGCCTTGGTTTCAAATAAGAGCAAAGGAGGAACACTAATATGATCAAGAAGGTCAATATTCAATCAAGTAATGAGGATGATAGAAGAATTAATGCTAATAATATCAATAAATCCAATTATATAAAGTATGCTAACCCCTTCAATTGTTATTGTTATTAATGTAACCAATTTGGGCATAGAGCAAGGCATTGTAGAAGGCCCTTGAAGAATGAATATGGATGGAACCATGAGGAGAGTCATCATTAAATAAATTTGGGTCGTGATGTGTTTCCATAAATAAGAATAGTGTGTTTTAATTGTCATAAGGTTGGTCATAAATTACTATAAGCATGGATTCTCAAGACTAAAAAAGAAAGTTAAGAAGCCTAGAGTACAAAAAAGAAGATAAGAGAGTAAGTGGAAACCTATGGTAGATAAGGTTTATGAACAATTTTAAAGTCCATGTGGACTATTTTTCATGGTATGACATAGTCAAGATGCAAAGGAGTGCCAAGAATTCTCTCTGTCAGCTCAGATTATTAATGAAGAAGACAAGATAGATAAAATAAGCCACGATGTTGCTCAAATAAAGATTGAGAAGGTTAAGATAAAAGGATGTCTCAATCCTAAGAAGATCATGAAGGAATTTTTGTCTAATAATGACATGGAGATATGGGAATCTATTGATTTTATGATGTTCTAGTTCCTTAGAGCAAAGTTGACTCCTTTAGGCTTCAAGGAGTCACTCAGCTAGTAAGAAAGAAGCATGAAGGATGTTCGGTCACAGCAGGGAGTTTTGTGTTAATTTGGTGACTTTAAGATTAAAGGTTATGTCAAAAGCCTTCTACAATTATGATCATAAGAGATAGGTCCCAAAAAATTTGTATGATTTCTTGATCAAACCAAGTTATAGTGTTGAAAATCTCTAAAATTATCATAGAGACAAGGGGAACCAATCATGATCCAAGAGTAGCTATGAAAGCCTGATCTGTATTATGTTTTTCTGAAGAGAAAAAAGTTTTTTATTTCAGGTCCAAGGATCATATTGTTACAAGAAATATGACCCTTTGTCATTAATGCAAAGGGGGGAGAAAGTTCTTTTTTAGGAGAAAGACCAAGTATCAAAGAAGTTCCAAATGGATAATATGAGAATGATATTACATATTATAGTGTTTTCAATCAATTAAAAAGGGAAGGATTGTTGAGTTATGTTCATATTATTGTTTTAAAATCATTATTAATGTCATTGATGTCAAAGTTAAGATAGATGTTAGTTATTTCAAGATCATAGTTGAGGCTACGCATAGTAGGATGAAATGTGTCAAAGAAGTCTCATGATAAGAGAAAATTTGAAGGAAACCTCTTGTCCCTCTATTGAGAGAGAATTTCTAGGATAATTGGTAATTTCTTTTAGGTTGATGGCATGTCAAATTTAGGATCATGGTACAAGGTAAGATAGTATTGTGTACTGGGTGCATTGAGAATCCTAGTCATTTCTTTAGAGATGGTGTATGCATAAATCATAGTAAATATTGGTGATTTGTATCAGTATATAGGAATAAGAGAGTTAAAAAATATGTGTAAACATGATCAAGATTTAAATAACCCTTTAGATTATTTTCAAGGTCATGTCTTGAGGCTTAGTCATCATATGAAGACCTAATGAGAAGGGATATGACTAATAGTATGATCAATTGATTGGTATGAGACTTGTGTGATGAAATTTTATAGTGTATGATAATTATATGAGGTCATATTAAATTTTTATGATTATTTTAGAATAGTATGATAAGTTTAAATGTAGATTCATGGTCTAATAATGACTAGTAGTTCAAGATCAAGTGAGTAAAGAGACCTAGTGTGGCCTAATAAGGGGTCAAGATTATTTCCTAAGGTGAAAAATATATTTATATAATTTCCACATGTTTTTAGGGTTGTTTGAAGTATTTTAACCAAGTTTTAAGTCATATCATAAAGGTCAAATCATGAAAATTGGTGATAAGGTTATCTTTTCTGCACAGAATTGAGTGTTACATACCCAAGAAGGAATTTATTATGCTCGTTGGCATGTGAAACATTTTCATGAGATATGATCATCTCATGGAATTTGTTTAAGATACCTAGGTTGTTTTTATTGGCATTTTTTTGGGATTTGAGGGGCAATCCTTTATGAACGATTTATAAGAAGGGAAACCCATAAAAACACTCCTAGAATCCTCATAATGACCCGATACAAAATATCTTGTCAGTTATGGATCAAAATAGTATTTTTAACCAATATTAATACTTTTAACTTGTAAACTGATCTTAAAATTTTCTCCTTGTGTTTTTGGTTTATAATGATAGTGAGTAGAAGCTATAAGAAAACCCTTGTTTCTCAAAAAATTTATGGTGTAGGCATGGTTGACCAGGTAAGATCATGAAAATGGATGGAAGATGATGTGTGAGACTTGTTGTTTATTATTATATAATTTTTTAAGTATTTTTTAGACTATAAATAGGCCAAAATCATCATGTAAGTTGACCTATCACTAAACAAGCCTAATAAGTAAGACAATGAGAAAACTAGGTACAAATGAGAATGCGATTAAACATTAGCTGTAGAGGATTAGAGATGGATCCAAATGCATGGGGTGATTTTTAAATACATATAACTCATATAAAAATTTATTATAAGTGTTTATTATTCTCATACATGATCAAAATGTTGTCCTCAATATGACCTAACACAGTGAAGTTTGTGTAGGGTGAAGATGTGAGATTGGTCTGGAAGACTAATATTGATATTCAAATTTGAAAAATATCTATTAAAAAATATTATAAGTATTATAAATTATCATTAAAACTCATTTTAATGTCACAAAATTTGTCACATAGGTGTTATAAGACATTTTTTCCATGATTGCGTTTTTGATGCTACATGCAGGTTTATTTATGTGAGCGAGAATGATGTTTCTGCATCATTTTGCATTGAGTTAAAGGATCAAATGATAATGACGTTATTTTATTATTTTCTTAATATAATTTTAACACATTTTTATTCATGATAAAATATTATTAATATATTAAAATTCAAAGGCTTTTGACTGGGTTCTTAAGGCCTATGTATAATTCCAAGTGAGCATATGAACTTGATCAGTTAGACGTCTTTTGCCCTATTTAATGAATTATAATGAACATGATGTTTAACCCAAGTTAATGGAGATTATATAAATTTTATTTAGTATCATGGTTATGTCTAAAATTTTATTATACGATTAAGTTTTGAAAATAGCCTTTATGGTAGTAAGAAGGCCTAATGGTGAGTAGACCTAATAAGGTGGTTAAAGGAGTGAAATGAGACAACTGGGGTTTTGGAAATAAGATTAGATTATAATGGGTATATTTTATGAAATTTTGAATTTGTTTATCATTTTTTTGAGTCACAAAGTGTTCCAAGGAGGTCTAAGTGAAGCATGTGCTTAGAGAAGGTGTAATTGCATTAGGTCTCTATTAGGCCTAATGGTGATTTTTTCCCATAAGGGTAATGACCAACCTATGTGGTGGTTCTTTCACTTATGAAATTTATGTATTTATATATTTCAATGGTTATCCAATTATGTTGAGGTTCTTGTCCAACCAAGATGGGTAAGAGAAAGATTCAAGTATAAAGACAAGGCCTAATAGGTCTAAGTTGACAAGTTAGACAATTGAGCATATAAGAAAATGATATAGGGTTTTTTAAACTATGTAAAGTGATTGAATATAATTATATATTTGTGTTTAATATTCCATAAATATATAATGATGTTTCTATAGGTTTTGAGCAAGGTCATTTGACCTAATTTTGCCAAGGAAAGTGTTGATTGAGCGAGAAGGCATAATAGGCAATTTGAGAGAGATATAAGTGTGAGAAGATAAAAATAAGGAATTAATATCCAATTTATTTATAAAAAAAATTCCAAGGTGATCATATTTTTAAGGTATCTGAGTTGGTGTTGAGTTGCCCAGGGGGTTGGAACCTCCTTGCAAGTTGGTGCTTGACTAGTGAGGGGTTGTTGATCCTTGTGGGATTGGTGACTCTCTAAAATTTTGATTCATCGCTGATAGGAATATAGTTAAATATATTAATTAGTGTTTTTAATTTCCCAAGAGGTATTCCCACATATATCTTAAGCTCTAATGTTGTTTGCATTCATAAATGCTTATGTATGCATTGATTATTGTATGTAAGTGTGTGAATGCTTCAATAATGCTAAGTGAATTTAAAGTATTATTTTAAGAAAATTAATTCACCCCACTTCGGTATCAGTACATGAAATAGTGCCTAGAATGCATTTTTTATATATCCATATCTTGGTGATGTGTTTATCTAAGAATCATGCGAATTTTTTATATGACAACAGCCAAACCACAAGAATTAAAGGGAATGGAAGACCCACATATTTAAGTTCTATCATAACCATGTAACTTAAACATTCAATAAAAAATTATTGTCACTTACATGCCATTAGAATATTATTTGATAGTGATGGACCATCTTTGAGTGACTTATAAATATTTTAATAGTACACCAATGTGTTTCCCAAAGAGTTTATAAGATTACCACCTAAGAGATAAATTGATTTTTCCATTGAGTTAGTGATTATAATGAAGCCTATTTAAAATTCTTCATACATAATCACAACCACTGGATTGTGTGAATTAAGAGTGTATATAAAAGATCTGATTGATAAGTTATTAGTGAGACCAATATGTCCTAGTGGGGAGAAACAATCATCTTTGTAAAGAATAAGGATAGGTTGTTGACACTATACATTGATTATAGGAACTTTAAAAAAGTGACCATTAAAAATAGATACATGTTGCCTACGATTGATTATTTTTTAAATCAATTGAGAGGATCACAACTATTATATATTGTAGATTTTTGGTCAAGAATATATAATAATAGAATCAAATAGAGTGAGATATCAAAGACAAACTTTCACACTCAATATTGTCACTATGAGTCTATGGTGGTCCCATTTAGGCTCACAAATACACCAATGATGTACATTAGTCTCATGAATAAAATCTTCTGCAAGTACCTAGATAATTTTGTGCTAGTATTAATTGATGAAATATTTATACATTGTCAGTATAAGGAAGAGAATTAGACATTTAAGATAAGATTTATAATTATTAATGGAAAAATGGCTCTATGGGAAATTGTCTAAGTGTAAATTCTTACATCTTGAAAAAGTGAAATAGTTAGGGAATATCATCTCTAAGAAAGGAATTTATGTTTATTGTACTAATATTAGAGACAAACTGGAGTGTCTGACACTTAGAAACGTCTCTAAAGTTTGTAATTTTATGGGACTTTTAAGGCATTACATGATATTAGATGAGAACTTCTAAAAAAATAGACACTTTATCATATCCATATACAAAGTTAAATAATTTTTAACTATTCAATTAGTATGGAGAACCATTTCATAATCTTAAGGTGCTGTTGACAATAACTACTATTCTAATAGTGTCAAACATGGGTAATAAATCCTTGTTTGCATAGGTACATATCTTTAAGGTGTCATTGGAGTCCTAATTCATGGAGGCCATGTTATTTCCTATGGGTTAGGGAAGCCAAAAGAAAATTATCTTAATTATAGGAATCATTATCTATAACATGTTGTAGTGGTCAATGATTTGTAAATATGGAAGCACTACCTTATTATCAAAAAATTTATATAAGAACACACCATTTGAACTTGATGTACATATTCACACAACAATATTTTAATTTTAGACAAAGTTATTGGATGAATTTTTTTCACTATTAGTATAATTCCATGCAACTCTTTATTTTTTAGGATTATTCAATTATTCAATCAATTATTGTTACTACTATGTGCCTAATTCACACATATTTATTAAAACATGACACTTATATGTCATGCATTACATATTTTACATGAATTATTTTATTACATAAACATTACTATGATAACATGTTTTCCACATGTTGAAATGACTATAGATTATAAAAAATATATCCACAAAATGATGTAGTTAAATATTTATTTTGATATGAGTGACCTACAAGAAGCATCTCTAACCTCAAAAGTGGGAATATTAAGGAATTTCTCTTAAGTACATAATCCTTCATGATAAAAAAAATCATTTCTTAAGAATAAATTATAGGATTCAGATAGATCACAATGGTTAAGATATTAGATAAATGCAAAAATGAGAAAAATAATCACACATTTATAAAAATGATGGGTACCTATGCCGTCCATATACATTCACCTCACAAAGACATGAGCTAAAAAGTATAGTTTTATATAGACATTAGTGCATATGCCATGCAGGTGGATATATTATACAAGAACATATATAACGTACTTTCACATGCATATACATTTGAGATATTAGTTCTCATATTTTATCAATAGATGCATATCATTGTATATAAGTTAGCATATATTATCTGAAACCCTCTCATGCAATTTGGAAAATTGAGATGAACATATATACTTAGGACAGGCATGCAATGATGTCTAATTGCTAAATGATTTATCTTAAAATAGTTTATATAATAGTCTACTAGTATCAAACAACTTGAATTTAAATAAAAAATCCTTATTTATTAGTAATAGGTACAACTGCATATAATGAAATTTGATATAGATATGATCTCTTGTAATACATCCTATAATTTAAGATCATCCATAATAAATATGGAAAAACAAACAAGGTAATCATTAGAAAGGTAAACCTTAGATTATTGGAATTGGTATGATATTGTTTTGTGATGTTTTTATACCCATGGTTGATTTTTTACATAAACTTTGAAATTATTATAGGTTTGATCAAACTATAATATAACTAGTCAAAATTTTGATGTGCTAAATAACATTAAAACTTTTCTATAAAATCTCATGTTGTCTATAAATAGTGTTTGCAACAAGGTTATTTCTTTCTTGGGGAAAATGAGAATGCACTATCTATAAAACCTTAACATTATACATATAACCCTTTGAATATATTGAATTATAAGTTTTCAAGATACCCACAAGAAAAAGCAAACATGGTATAGGACATGGAATCTATTAAAAATAAATAGATAATGCAAAATACATTTCAAATAGTAATCCCAAATATGAATCTACACAACCTTAATCTTACTTAAACATGTAAAACTATTTTTTAAATTACAAGATTAAACATACTTAACACAATGGCTCAAAAATATCTCTCATCAATATAAAACTATGTGAAAAATTATGAGTATAAACATATCATTATTGAAGTGAACTAGCCATAATGGAATGGTTCATACATATCTACACCATTTCGTACACATCTATAACCAAAATGATCATCTAAGGAATCATATCATATCTCCTAGAATTAACTTCATTTTCTTATCTAGTAAATTGTATCTCATAGAAGACACAATTTGATGTTTTTATATGGATTTACATTCATAAGTCAAATGATTTAAGTAGAGGTTTTATCACATAGTAATCATATCTAGATCTTAATAGGGATTTGAAATAAATTATTTTCATTAACCATTTGATCATATACACATCAAATTTAACCCTTTGCATATATTGAATTATATGTCATTTATGAATAACAAATAGCTCTCCAAAAAATCCAATAATTTTGCAAAGGATAGTCTAGTATAATATGTTTGATTAGAACTTTGTTTAGAGATTAATATATGTGAATGTCAATGTAATTTAGATGAAAATATTCTAATATTTATAGTATATTATACATGCAATGAACCATGGAAGGATTAAAACAAGTAAAACTATAATGCTAGAAAAAAAAATAAAGATAGAAAGAAGAAACAGTTATTATTTATTTAGAGAGAATGATAGCTACAACCTATCCCTTTTCAAACTTTATGGCCAAATTGTACATAGAGAGTGGATTTTATTATTCCATAAGATGTGTTCCCTCCCTCTTCACCTCCTTGATCAATATATTTCTTTTGTAACGATATTTTGATTCCATTAACATTCTAACATTGACTCAAATTTTTAATTTTCACCTATTTCAAATTTATTTATTGTTCAGAGATGCCATTGCTCTATATTCTAGACTATATTTAATATTGTAGGTGATATTACATCATCTTTGTTCACAGGTTGAAGTATTTTATAATTAAAATGTTTTAATATAAATTAGTATAATGAAACATTTTTATTTTATATTGTATTATGAATTTAGATACAAAATACCTCACTAAATTATATTGTGAACTTTGCCTTCTATAAGGTCTATATTAATAAGAATTTTTGCCTAAGAGGTGCTTACCTTTTAAGAGATTTAAGAATCACCTTTTTAGGATGAGATTATAGATCTCTTTTTATCATTTACTAAATGGAATTTATTGGACCTAATCATGAAGGTATCATTTCATATATACAAGGGTTGCCAAATATAAATATTCAATTTTAATTACGAAAAAATACACATAATATAATATTGAATTAAAATTTATAAAAATATTCTAACTATATGCCAAATAACTATTAAAAATTATTAATAAATAAATAAAGCATAGTTTTTATTGGCATCTGACACTATTTGACCCTCCTCTCACTTGTGTCTCAAATGGGCCAATAGAGCCCTTTGGACCTATTTTTAATTTTATAATGTGATTTAGGGATAAATTTGGGGACCTTTTATGGATAGAATTGGGGATAACTACAAAATACCATTAATCCCAAAAGAAGTATAATTTTTTTTTCAATTTATTGAACACATTTAAAACATTCAATACCAAGTAAAAATTATTTTGTAATAAGATAATATGAGATTCAAGTAGTGTTATGACAGACATTGGATGGTGTGTACCTTTTAGGTTAGTGATCATGTGTAGGTATACTTACATCAAGAAATACAAATAGTACCTTTTCATAAGCTTCATCCACTTTAGTATGGTTCTTATACTATTACCCATAAATTAGGAGATTACTATTTTTATCTCAATCTTATATATTATCTTGGGCTACATGCACTTGTCATTTGAAAACTCTTATGCCATTGCTTTCATCATCTATTGAATATCCAAGACACTGTAGAGACTCTTCATTATGAAAATATTATATAAATTATAACATCCCAACATAATCATATTAATTCATTTACTCTTAGGTCAAATAGACATTCTAAAGAGGATGTATTCAACCACCAAAAATGAATTTGGGTCATCGATTGGGTACAAAATAAAACCCCAATCTAATAGATATTTGTAATTAAGGGTTAAGGTTTTTTTGTTCTTTAACACAAGTATCCAATGAAATGAGATATAAATCAATATTTTGGCCTTGATAACATTTCAAATAATTATTTAGATTCATTTATAACTATAAAATGTGTAAATAAACAAATAAAGGTAACACTTTGAGTGTAAGTTTTTTCAATGGAAGCTTTATATTTCTAAAATAAGTTCTCAAAATTACCACTCTAATAAACCTATATAATAATTTAATATATTAGTATTATTTTTTTAGACAGTTGAAATGGAAATCATGAATCCTAATGGTGATAGATCTATGGTGATTTTTGGGTCAATGGTGGAACCCATTGTCATAGCCACTAAGGGATATAAATACATGAAATAACATGTGATATAGATATCTACTCATTGGAAAAAAGGCATTATAATGGGTTCATTCATTGAGTTGGAGAATCATAAATACAGGGATCTTTCAAAGGATTCAGGGGAGAAGAGTGTTACTAACCCTATCATCACTACTAAAAATGGTAAGGAAAAGGAGGTCATCAAGCATTTTTTCCTAATAGAGTTATATTTAAAATATATCAAAGGCTTATGAATTGAAAGCCTAGATTTGAGGTAGCTGGTCAAACCCTAGGACACATGAGGCATTTGAATCTATGCAATACTCAATGTTTATTGGATTTAGATAAAACAATAGGAGGATGGAAATAGGAGAGCATTGATCCAATGTTATTAGAAGCAAAGGCACAATCTAAACTTGGAGACTAGAAAATAGCATGTGAAAGATTATTTGTTGAGGCTTTGGGATGACTCATAAGCTCTCCTATGATTCCAACCAAGGATACCCCTATTATACTATTTGATAAATAAGATATTGAAGTTATAACTCCAAGGGAAGAGTGGTTAACAATGAAAGGAATCATTTTATAAGCTTGAAGGGTTATTGTTGACTCTTGTAGCTTTACATGTGTGGATCTCAACCTAATGGAAATTTAGGGTAAAAAGTCAAATACAGATCCAGCCATGTTCTATATATTTTTTATTCTAAATTTTAATTTTGTAGAAGATAAAGACGTTATTTTAATGACATGGTTTGGGACTAAGATAATCACACTCTATTGGTAAAACCTTGCCATCCAAATTTTAATACCTAGACTAATTTTTTTAATTTTAAACTAATTTAGATTAGGCTTCTAAATATTCATTGCTAGTTTTGGGAGGATTTGGTCTTTTTAGCCATCAAAAATACATAAGGTAATTTTTAGACAATTGAAAATTTGACTGTTGTTAAGGGACATTCCACATATGCCCATATTTTGATTTATGTAAATTTTTCTAAAGATTTATCTACCCACATAGAAATGTAGGCGGGGGAAAAAAATGGATGTAACTCCTTAAATTTGAAGGCATCCCTTTTAGCTGTAAAAGATATTTCAAAATAGGCCATCCTGTGAGTGATTTCCAAAGATTCAAATTCTAGAAGATGGTATTGTGGTGAAAAAAAGTAAAAATTAACATAATATGGTTCCATATATAGAGGAAAATGGAAGTGATATTAAGGGATGGGAATCAGAGATCATGGAAGAAGAAAAGCACAAACATCAAAATGAAACATTATTTTATGAGGCCATGCCCAAGGAGGGGGGGTTGATGTGTCACATGAGAGAAAAAATGGAAATGTAGAGATTAGATCAGAGCCAATAGCCTAGTATCCATTAGAAAGACAAGAAGTATTTGACTCTATGAAAACATAGATTCAAGTGGATTTTTTTTTATACATCCATTTCCATATTGCCAAATCATGAGGAGGAAGGAGAGTGGAAAATAGTTAGCCATAAAAATAAAGGAAAAGGTAAATAGGGTTTCAGATCCTTGGAAATGTCTCTCAGATCTAAAAAATATAATCTCATGGATGATTCCTAAATGGTCTCTTTATTTTTCTCTTTATTTTGTTTGGGTGGCAGTTATTGTTGAAAATCTTAAAATTTGAGGCCATTTTTTTGTTGCTTATTTGTTGTTCTTTGGTTATTTTTCTTTAGTATTTTGATGTCAATAGAATTTTTATATTTTGCTATTATATTTTACTGTTATGACCTTGACTTTGTGTTTCTCTTCTAAGGTAAGGGTCCTTAGCTCAAAAAAAACCTACCCTTTATCCTTAATAAAATACATAATAATTTAATATATTTATTATTCATTCATATCCAAAATTTTAGAGTAAAGTGAAGCATGTCTTACCAAAATAATTTATTTAGGCTTCCATGTTCTGTAATAATGATATTAAAAATGATACCAAAATGCAATACATATTATCACGTTTTCCATTAAATTTTAGTTTTGTGATATAAATTTCATTTTTTTAACTTTGATATTATTTCAAAAATTAAAATAAATTTATTTTAAATTTATAGAATTATTTACTTTATAAAGATTTTTTTTATAAAATAGTTATTTCATTAGACATATAAAATAAACATCACATTAATTGCAATAATGATTAACACTTTGTAATGACCTAATTAAATTCATACAATGTAAAGTTAAATTAAAATATCAACAATTGAGCACATACCCATCTTTGAATAGCATAGAATTGCATAGATGATTTCATGTGAATGGATTGACACAACTTCTTCTTCAGCTTTATTTCTAAATATCCAAAAGAAAATCACAATCTCTAAAAAAATTTAAATCATTTAGAATGAGCTCTAATAAATAAAACTATTTCAAATTAAATTTTTTTTTTGCATAAATAAACATCACACTTTTACGTTCATTTCACTAGTTTCATACTGAGATCCATAAGCATTATAATCTTTGTTACACAAAATCACCTTTTGTAGCATTATATTTTTCATTAATGAAATCATGACCCTACATTAATGTAAGTAAATTTATGATGAAATATATATATATATATATAACCAAAAAAATTAAGAAATAAAATATTCTTACTACAATAAAATAAAAATAATAATTAGATCTCAATTCACTTGATAACTAATACAATCCCAATATTTTGTCTATGCATGTCAAGCTATGAAAATAATACAATATTTCAAAACCACAAACTATATTTACATAAAATCTAACCTGACCCATAAATTATTTGTATAGTTATATCTAGAAGAAGCCAATGATTCTAGTTCATTCCATTAATCAACATAGCAATATCAAAAAAATGAAGATCAAACCTCTTTGTTATATTATTCAAAGGAAATATCTTAACATTTAATGATAAAACAAGGCTTTGGAAATAACAAAATCAATTCACTTATGGACATATTATAAATGTATGAGAATAGGAAACATATTATTTTAAAAAATGGTATATGTGCATTAATCTATTAAAATAACATAATATTTTAGGTTTACAATCTATTTTTACATAAATCCTAAGATAAGTCATAAAGCATCCATAAAACTTTGTTTATAACAAACCTATGATTCCATGAGTTCAAAAAACATGGTATTATAAAACAATTAAGACACATCTAATTATTTGTGTTATTCGAAGTACAAATCTTTCCTTCTAATACTAAAATAAGGCTTTGGCAAGAAAGAAATCATGAAACTATATAACTGGGAAAACATTTATGAGAAGAAATGTATTAATAAAAAGATATATTAATTTCAATAATAAAACTAATGCAAACAAGATATTCTCTCCACATTCATGTAGAGACATCGATTCATGCTTAACCTACCTAACAATGATCACATTTACAATCTTTGGTCTATCCATGTCCAACTATCAAAATAGAATAATTTTCAAAATCCATAATATATTTTTACATAGACCCCAAGAAAAACTTGAAACGATTCAAAAATATATATTTAAGAAAATCCAATGATTTCATATAGTCAAAAAATGTAATACTACCTAAAAACAAATACATAACTAATATTTTGTGTTATTTAAATTTTAAAAAAAAATCTTACTTTCTAATGACAAAATAAGGTTTTGGAAAAAATTAAATTGCAATCATGTAGACCTATATAAAGTGTAATGATAATTAAAAAAAACTTATAAATTTTTCAAAAATAATATCAATGCCAAAAACAAAAGTGAAAAAAAAATTGAACAAGTAAAATGAGTTGTCAAACATACTCTCATAAATAATAATTTCATATATTAATTAAATATTTTCAAAATTACATTAATTAAAACATTATTTTAGGTTAGTAACATATCAAACAAACTTTTGTGTCTTTATATATGAAATTAAATCTAACACAAAAAATATTACTGATATTAAACACAATAGATAAATATTCATATTCAATAAACTTTCTAGCATAGAAAAATATATTTACACTATGAATACAATTTATTAACTATTGACCCTTTTATAACTACCAACTACATATCATAAGTAAAGAGTTATGATGGTATTTAACACAACAGATAAATATTCATAGAAATGACTCTATAACATAACAAAATGTACTTGCATTATTAATTCAAATGTATTAACTATTGACCCTTTTGTAACTATTGATTCATAACTAAAAAATTATATTTATCAACTTCAAGTACACTTAATTAGAAAATAATCTACTTAAAAATAACATAAATAAAAACATTCTATTTCCATAAACTTGAAAATGATTCTTAATTATAAAGAGTGTAACACAAAATGAGTTTCATTTATCAAATCAAACCTAATTACACCTTTATTTGGTGTAATATTCTCAAACAACATTGTACAAACATGACCTAATTTTTTATTCAATTTTGCCTAATTTTCCACTTTGATGTCATTTTGTATGAATATTCCCACTATCAACATGAAAACAAAAAATTAACTCATTTGGGATGCTTAATTATAAGCAATTCTCCCCATATCCACCGTTGTTTTCAAATAATAATAAAGATCAATTATGTGTGCTCTCACTCAATTCAACCTTCATTTTTAACAATTGTTTTAATTGGAATCATTTCTTTTTATCAAATTTCATTTAATTACGAATACAAACATTAAATAACAAGAAGATTTATGGAGTAGCTATACTTCCCTTTTGTAAAGTAGGGAATTTTGAGCAGTACATGTATGCGGTTGTATCGTATTTAGTTTAATGGCTAATAATATTATACATTTTATTTAGAAGGCTTTAATCGATATTGGCTTAATAAGGGAGTGAAGATCTAGCTCTGATCGAGAGAATTTATGTCATCGCCATATTTTACAGGGATAACATGGTTTTCAAATGTAGATTATGGTTCCTAAATCGTTCACAATTATTAAAGAATTTTTGCATTGTAATGTTTAAACCTATAACACCCTCATATGATTTCATTTTTGGAGTAATAACCCTCTTAATTCGATGAGAATCATGGGATTGGAAAATGTCTAAATCAATTGGGTGCACTCTTTAAAACACGTAAACGCAACAAAATTGACTAAGGAGAAAAAGTTTATGTTTTATAAGCTATAATAGATTTGTGTCAAGTTTGATTTTGGAAAAAACCATAAATTAGTGTCTTACATCAGAAATTGTAATCTTCTCAGTTACTAATACATCCACGAAATGGATTATAATAATGTGGACAATTCAAATTTAAAATTTTCCACTGGATATTTCATCAAATAGTTCCCTAAAGCCTTTTTAGAAATACAAATTAAAAGAGCAATATAAGTAAACTGCCAGTAGAAAATTAGAATAACATCCACTCTAAGAACAAATGAATGGCTTTGGAATCTCAAGTTACTATCAAATATCTATTCCATGATGACCAAATAAATTAAAAAGTAAATCTATAGACTGAAGCAAACACAAGAATATGTCTCTTACAGAATAAGAGGCAATGCCAAACTCTGAAATTCTTGAAAGTAAATTCTTGGCACTTTAGATCTGAAATAGTTAGAGATATGTATATCATAGAATCTATAGAGGAATTAACAGTGAAAAGGTAAAACCTGTTGCAATTAAAATTAAATATGTTGTAAAAATCGTTTTAGAAAAGAAGCTCTTAAACTACGTTTTGACTTACTTGATTGGCAAAGCCCACGCTAAATCCCAGCATGATACATCCGACTGTGAGCATAGTGACAGTTACAACAGTCCCATTTATTGTTGCGCCGATTAATAAAGTGAAACCCATTGTCATCACCGAAACTTTCCACCCAAAAGCCTTGGTAATAGACGAGGCTGAAACTGAAAACATTAATCGTACCATGAATTAATTGTTATTAATAGCATCAACGTGGTACAGATTTTAGGATCACCTGGCATCCCCTTACAAAATAACTGAAAATCAAGGGCTTTAATGAAGTCGTCAACAATATTCACTTTATCATTTTTAGATATATAGTTTACATAGAACAAAAGCAATGAGTACATCTTAATTTTCCAATTTTCTTAAACTACACTGTATCAAACAAGTTACAGGGAAACAATCATCAATCATTGACGCAAATGCCCGCAAGCTGCCATGAAATAGAAATGAATGTACAAAATTCTAAGGAAACAAGATTAATGTTGCAGGGACAGGGTGTTCTGAGCTGGCCTCTACATTCAGATCAAGCTTCTCCAAGGCTTATATTTATGAGCTGTAAAATCTGATTTAACGGATACTCCTGAACTGCTTGCGTTATTATTTGTACAAAGAGTTAAATTCCTTTACGCGGAAGGGCTATTTTCGCTAGCCAAGGTAGAAAAATCCTCCCACTCGAATGAGGGAATCCATGGATATTGACGTTCGATAACATCGCCTACTATATTATCGGCTGCGGATCTCTCTCCTGCAGAAGACAAAGTCATTCGCGTCTGTTTAAAATACTTGCCCATTGTTTGGAGTCTGTCTACCAAATTGAAAAATTCTTCCAACTTCATCTTCTTTGTCATCTGTTCGTGGACATTTACTCTCTTTTGCTCCATTACGATCCGGGTTCTCATTCTTTCCTAGACATTGAAATTTTCCCTTTGCATCCGTGGAATCCATGATCATAATTAACAGAACACTGAAAAGAAAGGGGTTGAAGGAAATTACATCTGGACCTTTTTCAACCCAAAACCCTATATAGAAAGCTGCATGTTATGCATATCATTAAGTCCATACCCAAAAGTCATGATTATATAACGAGTTACGTAAGCATAATTAGAACCGCCAATCGTTGAGTAAGGCGGGGTTCTTTTGAGGGGTCGTTCCTCCTATTTCTAATGGTCCCAAAAAAAAAAATTGAAAGATGGTCAAATAAGAAAAATTGGAATCTTTTCTTAAAATTAAAGAGTAGTAAGTTTGTAGGAGAAAAGTTTAAGCGAGAAAAAAGAAACGTTATAAATATTTTATATTTGCTATTATTTTATAATAAGATGTTTATCAAATATAAATTTATGAATAGACGAATTTCATATAAAATTTTATTTTAAATAAAAATTAAATTATTGTCGCTTTAAAAATCATTTAGAAAAAATTACACCATGAGACTACATTTATTACATATTCTCTTAAAATTATCCTTCTACATAATAAGAAAATCTAAGAGACCCGTTCTATAGGACCATTTCTTAATAAAATTCACATCAAGTCTATATAAGGATTGCTCAACATTAAGAAAGATGCAAGGGCTTGGGCTAGTGGTGAGAAACAAGTAGTTTGTAATCATTGAGCCAAGCTTTATTTCTATTAGGCCCATTTGACACTTTCAACAAGTAGCGATAGGGACATCTTTAGGTAGGGGTCACACTCATCAATGTGAACTAAGCACAACTCAAATATTATGGACTCTAGCCTACCCCCATGCCCCACTTGAAGAAGGAAGAACTTTTCTAATAAGCAATGAAGATACAAACACCAAATGACTAGAATAAATAGTTCAAGTTTAGTAAGGGGTGTTCACTCCATAACTCTTTTAAGAATAAAAATGAAAAGTGTCACATTAGGAAGCCATAATTCTTGTAGTAAATCAAATGAAAAGTGTTACATTAGGAAGCCATAACTATTGTAGGAATTTAAATGAAAAGTGACATATTAGGAAGACTCTACTTGAAAGGATTGAAGTAGAAAATACAAAAACTACATCATTAGGAAAGTTGTTCAATACAATGGTGTGTATTGCAAATATCTCTACTACCTCTATGGAAACAAAAGAAGTGAAAATATTATTCAATTCTCAAATGTGGATCAATGTTCAAGTAGTACAGTTCATCATTGACAATGTAAGTCATAAGAACTCAATTTCTCCTAAATCATCCTACAGATTAAACTTATCATTGGTGCCTCATTCACAACCATAATGTATTGGATGACTTTCAATGTGGGTTTTGAGAAATGTGTCACTCAATAGTGTCAATTGGTCTACAATATCAATTATTTTAAGTATATAATATTTTTTAATATTGTTCCCATAAAGGTATGAAATATTTTACTTAGTCAACCATATATTTACTATCCACATACATTTTATGTGATCAATACCATAACTTTTGTCATAGATGTTCATGATGAGAGACAGCTCCTCCGGAGGTAGTTCATATATTTTAACTCATTAGCACCAAATAATGTAAGAATTTAGTCATGTCTAGTAATAATTTTATTATTTTGATGGTGAGATATAAATGTAAGGACATATTTTTAATGTTAATCCATACCATAATTACTCCAAAAATAGTACCAAACACCTCAAAGTTGAACTACAAGTTCGACGAATACAACAATGTCTTTCAATCACCAAATGAATTTCTACACACTATGGAGTGAAGCATACTATTGATGTGATCTCTAGACTATCTCTACCTAATGCTTCTTTATGCCATAGATCATTTATAAAGAATGATTAAATCAATGAACAAATCCATGAACTTTTAGAAAAAAAAGGCATATCAAGCACAATGCATTACCTTGTTGCAACCTAATTGTGCTTGTTCTAAATAAGGATGGAAAATGTCGTTTATGCATCATTTATAGAGCTCTAAACAAGATAAAAGTGAAGAACTTATATCCTCTTTCACTTAATAATGACTTTCTAGACCAAATCCACAATGTGAAATACTTCACAAAACCAATCATAAGTCTGGATATCACTAGATTCCTATTGAATGTATAGATGTATAGAAGATAGCCTTGAAGGCCAAATAAGGTTTTCTTCAATGGTTAGTCATACCCTTCATCTTGACCAATAGAATATACAAATTCATGTGGATGATAGTTGACATTCTTAGGCCATTCACCTCTTCATTTATTTTAGGCTACCTTAATGACATTCTCACCTTTATAAAAGCATGGAATGAACATATGTACCATATATAAAAAGTGCTTTATTATTTTCAGCAACACAAGTTGTATTCAAACATGTAGAATTATTCATTTAATATGGTGGAGATATATTATCTGGGATGCATAATAGATGTATAAGGAGTACACATCAACCCAAAAAGGATTCAATTTATCCAAGGATTACCACAACCAAGGAAGCTCCTAAAAATCCATAGTTTTTTTGGAATAAAAAATTTCTACAAGATATTTGTATTAAGTTTTTATCATGTGACTTTGCCTTTGAACCATGTTAAAAAATGTGCCACTAGGGAAACATTTATATGGGAATCCACACAAAAAAAATAATACGAGGACTTAAAATGCAGACTATGTTTGTGCCAATACTTACAATACCAAATTTTATCAACCTTTTAAGCTTTAGATAAACGTCTCTAAAATTTCACTTGGATAAGTACTCACTCATTTTGGTTACCTATTTTATTACTAAAATTTTTAAAGGAAATTACATCTAGACTTTTCTCAACCCAAAACCCCATATAGAAAGCAAGATATTATGGATATAATTAAAGTCGATGCCCAAAAGTCATGATTATATAACGAGTTACCTAAGCATAATTAGAACCACCAATCATTGAGTAAAGAGGGGTATTTTAAAGGGGAATCTTCTTCTAATTCTAATGAATTAGTGGTCCCATAAAAAATGAAAGACGTGGAAAGAAGAAAAATCAGAATCTTTTCTTAAAATTGAATAGTAAGTTTGTAGTGGAAAAGTTCGAACAAGTGAGAAAAAAGAGATGGTATAAGATTTCTATATTTACTATTATTTTGTAACAAGATGTTTTAACAAATATAAATTTTTGAATAGACAAATTTCATATAAAAATTTATTATAAATAAAAACAAAATTATTGTCTCTTCAAATATTACCTCCAGAAAATCACACCATAGAACCACATTTATTATATATGCTCTTAAAATCATTCCTCTACCCACTAAGAAAATCGAAAAGCCTCCTTCTATAAGACAAATTCTTAATAAAACTCACATCAAGTCTATTGAAGGATTGATCAACATTAAGAAAGATACAAAGATTTGGGCTAATAGTGAGAAACAAGTAGTGTGTAACCACTGAACAATATTCTATTTTTATTAACCATATTTAATTAGGTATTACTTTTATTGATATAAAGATCATGATATATATGAAGGAATGATTCTTTTTAATATAAAAATTAATATTTTATAATCATCTAAATAATTTTAAAAATGTTAAATTAAACATATCTCATTTGATACATACATACATACATACATACATACATACATGCATACATACATATATACATACATATATATTTATTTATTTACGTGCATACATAAAAACACATACATATATATACATATACATAGACACACACATCTATTTTAAATACATGTAATATTGATACCATTTTTTTTAATATATCTCTTCATATTTTGGTAAGTGATATCAATATGACTTTTTTTTTCTAAAATAATAGATTACCATCCTTTAAAAAAAAGAGAGAGAATAACCTCACCTCTTAATTATCATTTTTTAAAAATAAAACAATATCATATGAAGCTTATAATTACTTTATCACTCCGACTTATGCTTCTCTATTGATGAAATATCACAAAAACTATTGATTTGGTGTAATTCATTCTTATTCAATTTTTTGAAAACAAAATATCCACTAAAATTATATCTATAAATGAACATGTGTATTAATCATCTTCTTTAAAAAGTAATCTACTATTTGTAACTTTTTTATTATTATTAAATAAATAAATAGAAAAATAAAAATTAGTTACGTTATATATATATATATATATATATATATATATATATACATATATATATATATATATATATACATACATATATATATACATACATATATATATACATACATATATATATACATATATATACATATATATATATACATATATATATATACATATATATATATACATATATATATATACATATATACATATATACATATATACATATATATATATATATACATATATATATACATATATATATACATATATATATATATATATATATATATATATATATATATATATATATATATATATATATATATATAACACGGAATACCACAATCATGCACCACTCATTTTGTATAGTATTTTAAAATAAAAACCTTGACATCTTACAAGAATAGAAATGTATCCTCCTTATTCTAATCAAATTATGGTCAAAACGTATTCCTACTCTTTTTAAATATGAACTTGAATTTATCGATATCGATGCAAATATATTGACCTATGACCTTTTTTTCGATGTTTAAGAATGCATTCACATACCATATTAGTTTTAACCATAGAATTATATCTATGGTACCACTCTAATTTAAACATGGACTATATAAATCATAAATTATTTTAAAAGTAAGTCACCTATAAAATTATTCTCTTCAAATTATTGTATAGTTATTTCTTAATGTTATTAATTTTAACTTATAAAAGATCTAGGTTTATTGTGAAGACAAGATTTGTTTTCTTTATTTTTTCTAATTAAACATAACTTTCAAAAAAAATCTAGGTTTATTGTGAAAACAAGTTTGTTTTGTTTTTTTGTTTTTTTTTTTTTTGATACCAAGTTTATTAAGTTCTTGTTTATCAATTAAAAAGGTTAATACAGTGAAAGGTCAAGTGGAAACCACAATGGTCAATATTTAAAACAATTACCAAACCATCATGTGACCAATAATAATTTAGACCACCAAAAAAACACAAAATAATTACTAGATTATCCCCTTAAAATTTTATTAAATCATCATTTTGAAGGGAAATAATCTAAAAGATTAATTTTCCTTTCTTTCTTGCCTTTCTTTTGTTACCTTTATCCATAGGCCTTGTTTTGAATCAACCATAACTATTTTTTTATCTAAATTTTGAGATTTTGAAATCACTACATCCAACACCTCTTTCTATGAATCTAATTGGTTAGATTTGTGCCCTCTTTTTATTCCCCCAACTAAATTATTCAAATGAAACTTATGAACTTTTGTTAAATCCCCCATACTTAGTAGGTTTATTATGTTTTATAATCTTATTCTCCTTCATTTATGTTTCTCCTCACTTTTTCTATATTGAAAAATATCATCCAATACCAGCTCTAGATCTGAAATGCTCCAAATTCTCGATTTAGGTTTCATTCCATTTTTTCTTTTGTGCTTGCAAGTGACCTTAGGGATAAAAAACATGGGGATGCCTTGGAAGTTGATAGTTATGACATCTAAAAATTATATTCTCATAGTCAAAAACTTGATCATGTTGTGATTATCCACATTTTATGATTGTTTTTTAGGTAACCCTTTACTAAAATTAATCTCCACACATATGTGTACATAGGTACATAAGCCAGCTAAAAGTCTAAATTATCATTTTTTAATGAAAATGCCCAAAGCATCTCATATCACCTTGGAAATAAGACAAAAATACAAGGGTAAATTTGGAATTTGAACCCACACTAACATCTTAGTGATAAAAAGTGTGTTTGCATCAAAAGCCAAAAACCACAAAGTAATAAATAATCCTACATTCTCCCAAAACCATGGGCCTTGCAAAAGACATTTTATATAACCTTCATGTTCACTGAAATGGAAAATAAAAAATCCTTTTGAGAAAAGAGATATCTCACATTATTTTGACCATGTTTCAAAAACCAATTTGTATAATGCACCTATAGTAGGCCAAAATTTGTTGACTCTAAAAATTACAATAGATTCTAAAAGTATTTGATTATATTCATAAACATCATAATTTAAAATATACACTAAGGGCAACTCATTTTATTGCTTTGTAATATAAGCATGATGAGGAAGATTTAACTTTCTAGGCTTTGTCCTAGAAGGAGCCTTATTGACTACCTCCTTAAATGAGGGTTTAGATAAGTTAACCATTTCCTTGATTGGTGTAAGAATAGAGAAGGATGCATATTTAACCCATAACAAAATTGACATTATTGAAAGTTCCTTGAAGCCCACTTGCATACTCCACTCATCAATCCACTTCTATCACCATCATTCCTTCAACATCCTTCCTAATTCAATTATATATACCTCATGAGATTAGATCCTTATTTTGATAGGCCCAACCAATGGGTGGAGTTTCTAACCCCTCCTTATCCTCCTTCTCATGATCCCTGAATGTATTACCACCATTGGAAGCTCAAGTCCTAAGCTGTGCAGATGAGGAACCAACCCTAATCATCATTTTTATTTCCTCTAACCTTCATTTAGACCATAAAATTTTTGGTATAGACATTTTTATAACCAAAATGTCTAGACCAGAGGTGAATAGTATTCCTAGCCATGGGATGTGGATTTGCCTCATCACATTGAACATAGATTTGAACCCACATGTCAACCCCCATTGTTTTGAATACCAAGCTGGTATTCTATTGCATTAGATACTTTTCATGAATAACCCACCATAGCTTAGTGTGGGAATGTTATTAGAGACTGGTCATCCTAGGAAATGAACCATGAGACCTCCCACTTCTAATACTCAGCTCAGTCATCACTAGAGTATCATCACTTCATATAATGATGTTATGATTATTCATAAAATTAAAATGTGATATTTACATTTAAATTATCTCTTAATAATTTTAAAATAACTTATTTTCTATATATCATGCTCATATATATCCTTACTAGGGATATTGAGATGACAAATATAGGTCCCATTGTTTCCTTAGATATAACTATTATTATGCCAAAGATTTTTTCTCATATAATAAAGGTATTCAACTATTATATATTTAATAAATGAACCAATAGTGTAAAATCATATCTACACTACCTAATAATTATCTAGGTTTAATTATATTGTATTCAAAATTAAACACAAGTTGAGATAATAATAGGATTACCATTCAAAGTTTGGCATACCAAGTGGAATTGTAGACAAAGGAGATAAAACATAAAAAAACATATTGAAATAGTAAATTAATTCATAATTTGAACTAAGGTTGATTAAATTTTAAAATATAATAATAAGTTACTTTTGGGTGAATGGCTCATTGTATACATATATGTATATCTAATATAAATTTAATTATTTTAAAATATAATAAAAATATAATAATGTTTAATTAAGTGTTTATTAAAACATGTAAGCAGATAGAAGGCTCTTAGATTTTTTGACATTTTGAAAAGATATTTAAATTTTTTTCTAGAGTTATCATCTCAAATTTAACGTATTCATGTGAATTTTAAATTTTCATACTTATCACTACCTAAAATATAACTTGGGGTGTGATACAATGAGTATAATACAAATGATCATAATCAAATGTCTAAACTATATTGAAGACCTTGATCAACTTATATAATCCTAATCAATACTTACAAATATGAAATTTCATTATCAAATTATGCATAATATTACCTATAAGATGAAGATAATTAAATGATGTACAAATATATGAAGAGACATTATAAAATGAAAATAATGCAAATAATCTTAGTCAAATGTCTAGACCATATTGAAGACCCTAGTCAATTTATATAAAATGTAACTATTAAATCATACATAATATTATTTATAGAATGACCAATCTTCATTAAATAATACAAAAATATAAAAAAAGATTCTTTATTAAATATTGTATAAATATATGAAAAAATGTAAGAATTTAATAAACATTTTTGTTTGGAAAAAGCCACATAATATTCCTCGTCTAATATTAATACTATTTTCTCCAAATATATTTTAATTATTTGAATGTATACCTTACTTATATCTAACAATTATTTTTCAAGATATTTTAACCATGAGATAATTCTCATATCTCGCTAATTAAATTACCACTGGCCATTTATAATCGATATGTTTAAATGTTAAAATGTTAATTTAAATCACAATAAACAACCACATCCACCAATCAAAATGTAAAATCACAAAGTGACAAAATGCGACTAAAATTATTAAAAGTGAGGCATAACATTGATGTCACCCATTACCCTTTTTTTCCATCATTAGTCGTAATCAAAGCCAAACTTTGAAGGTGATTGGAGAGGTGATAGACATGCCACCAAATGTCACACATATTCTATTCAATTATTTTCAAATATTATTTTAAAGTTGGATGCTTATACAGTGGGTAAGGCCTTGTAGATTCATCTCACAAGGAGACACAATAACATATTTCATTCTAAATAGTTTGGTTTTGAATAGTGGTGGTTTGGAGGAAGTAGTGGTGCAGAGCGGTTCGGTAGTGCATGACATCATTTACATTGACCAATAATTAAGAGTTTCATCGACCGTGTTGTTGTTGTTGTTTCATCAAATTTCCCATCATAAATGAAGGTTTTTTTCCTCTTTATAGATGTTTTGTAAGGGACAACCACCATAAGAATAAATATTATGCAACATTAAGCCCCTAAACCTACCATCTTCCTCACAAATTCCAAACTTACTAGCAATATGATTATTATTGGTATTACTATTACTAATAATTGCTTCGATAGCCATGAAAGGTGAATGATCCTCTTTGTTACAAAATTATTATTTATGAAGTAGAGAACCATAAGAAGGAACTAATTGAGCCATAGGTTCGGTCCTTAATATGCTTCTCCCATGATTGAAACAAGCGACTTACTGCAAACCACACATATTTCTATTGGATGAACATGTAGACAACTATTTAGATTGATGATGGTGATGATGCATGAGAAAATAGTACACCCCAGGCAGCCTTCCATATCCGTATGATGATACATACACCATATGATTATTTGCAGATGCAACTGCCACCACCATTATTATATCTTGTTGCAGTCACTTCTTCTACTCCTATAATCTTAGCCTTTCAAGCTACACCCCACTAAGCCCTCTCTATGACTATCTCTTTTTTACCACACTATTGATGTTCACCTTCTTCATTGCCTTCATGCAATCCTTGTTATCACCACATCTAGGGTTCGAACCTCCTAAAGTAGCATTTTCATCCAACTACATTAACATTGTTACCATATCAAGTTTTGTTCTTTTCTTTTCTTTAACTTAGCCCAAGAGCAATGCCACCACCGTTATTTTTATCTTAGTTATTTCAAATCAATCGAAACCATAATCCATTTTATTCAAAGATTTCAATGAACTGAGAAATCCCCTCTGCACTTTCAACAAACTACAAATATGCATTTATCTTCATGTTTAGACATGACATATATATAATGTATGTGTATTGTGGTCATTTTTATTTCTAGGAGTGTGATTCGATTAATGTCTATTTCATATGTTTAATAGTTATATCATGAAAATAACTTTCTTTAATTCCATCACAATATCGTGAGTTTCATTATACGTTGGCCAGTGCATATTTGATTTTATGTTAATGTCAATTTATGGGAAGGGTAGAGGGAGACCCACATTAGTTGATTAGTACAATTTATGATTGCTTTTAGGGGCTCTATTTGGGAGTTAAATGGCAAGGTTAAAATCTTCAAAAGGGGCGACAGACGATAACATTTACTATCACTTTAACAACTCATGGATGGTCTCTTTCATCCTTTTAATTGGTTGTTGTGGGTTGTTTTATTGGGATCTTCACAACCAATTTTGGTCTTTGTTTATTGATCTAATCAATCTTCCACTATCCTTTAGTTAGAATACATTAGAATTTTTAGAGGATTTTGTTTTGGCTAAAAATATTTATTTTTATTTAAATTTTATTATTTTGGAATTAAAATTTTGCTAATTGTTATGGCTATTAATTATTGTTACATGTATTTAAATAATTTGAATGCTTATTTTTTCTAGAATGTAGATACTTAATAAATTTCTCTTTGTAGTATTCTTTATTAGCTAACTAACAATGGCGAAGTTGGTACCAGGTCAAGAGAAAAAGCGTCAATAAATATTTTGCAAACAACTCAACAATTGTAGAGTCATTACCACTCATACGATTCATATATTATATAAAAAATATTTATATATATTTTATATTAATACATACTAAATATAATCATAAAATAAAAATATACAATTCCTCTAGATTTCTTTGAAGCTTCAAGGCAATTGCTCGTTATTAGAATGTAACCTCTCACTGTGAACCCGATAACTCGCTAAAGTGTTGCATGCATAGATATATTTTCCAACTGCTGGTGCATGCTCATGATGAGGGTCACCATCCCTTTTATTTTAACATTACAATTTTTCATTTGTTAGTTGTCTTCTTAGCATTTCAGATATGATATATATTTTTTGAAAGTTATATAATTTTGTGTGTATTTAGGGAGCAATACTTGTTGTTTGGAAAGCTTGTACAAACATTTTTATAGGAGTAGTGAGCTCATTTAGTGTACGCTTTCCAATAGCATATAATAAATTCACTTGAATAAATATAAGTATCAAGCCTAGGACCTAATTGAATATTTTGATAACCTAAGCATCAAATCTATTCCAAGAGAAAAAAAACCATACAATAGATTCACTATTAGTTTCAACTACTAATTTGGCACCACTATATGAGAAAAAAATGTATAGATTGTTTGTGGATCTAGTGCCCTATCATTCTATTCTAAACAATATAGACCATTTTCAAGTGTTTGAGGATGATCAATAAATCATGAAGTTCTTGAACAATTTCAAAGCCATTGAGTCATAACTGATGGTTGAAAAGAATGTTGAACCTATGCAAATTAAAAATTAAAGATAGAGTGGCAATCTACAACTGAAATAAAATTGCATCCCTTAAGGGATGGTTTATTTAAAGCAAGCCTTTGATATCAATCCACAAGCTTAGAAGCAAAATTAGTTCAAAGAAACCAAGTTCAAATTTACCAAAGAAAACTTAGGGATTGATTGACATGCCCAGATTGTGAGTGGGGTTCACATCTACACTAAGAATGAACAGTAGAAACTCAAGACATTACTCATATAATACAAGGGTGTCATTAGATAGACTTATGATAACCTGAAGTTCTTTGACAAAAGTGTAATCACTCAAATGATCTCCCTAAAACTCGATCATAAGCCTTTGAGAGAAATACAAAGGCCAATGAACCTAATCTTAGATCCTCTTATCAAGACAAAAGTACAAAATTTGTTGGATATCAAAATCCTATTTTGAATCAAGCATTCAACTTGGGTAGCCAACCTAGTACCAATCTAAAATAAAAATGGAAAAATCAAAGTCTTTGTTGATTTCAATAACCTTAATAAATCATCAAAGAAAGATAATTACACTCTACATTCTTTGGATAAGGTGATTCATATGGTAAGTGGGTCAGAGATGATATTTTTTATAGATGGGTTTTCTGGTTATGATCAAGTTTTGGTTAAAGCATAAGTTTTCTGGTGGGGAACTTTTACATATAAAAGGATGTCGTTCAACCTAATCATCACATGATACACCTTCAAAATAGAAATCAATTTTTATTTCCATGGGTTGGTTAGTAAAGGTATCATCATCTACTTGGATGACCTCATCATATTTTTAAAAAACTGAGATGATCATATCAACAATTTATAGAGAATCTTGGATAGATACAAATAGTATGAAGTCTCTTAGATACCAAATAAGAGTATCTTTAGAGTAAAATAAGGAAAGATGATATCCCATATTATCACTAAATATAGAATTTCTATTGATCTAGATAGAGTCTAGGGTATCTCCAAGTTGGCACCTCCCAACAACAAAAAAGACCTAAGGTCATTCTTTGGAAAGATTAAATTTGTCAAAAATTTATTTGTAGTTTTGTCTTAATATTATAACCAATGAACTCTAACCTATATTAATATTTAAAAATAGATTGAATGACACAATCCTAAAAAGCCTTCAATGAAATAAAAAATGCTATTATTTAGGATCTAGTTCTGATAACTCTAGATTTCAATAAATATGTTTACCTTCATTCATTTGCATCAGAACATATCATAATTGTTGTATTGACATAAAATGAAGAATGTAATGGGCATTGCATTAATTTCATGTGTATTGATCTAAAGGATGTTGAGCTGAAACACTTCATGATAGAAAAAAATATGCCTAGTTAAAGTTGTTAATAAATTTAAACATTACATTCTATGAAATAAAACATATGTCATTGTTCCTAACTCAGTTTTCAAGATTATGTTTGGAAAAAATGAATTAGGTTAAAGGATATATAAGTGGATAGTAAAGTTATAAGTGTTTGACCTAGAGATTAGACCTGCAAAAATGGTAAGAGGCTAGAATATTATATAGTTGGTGACTCGAACTGACGTGTACATCAATATTAAATAAATCAATGAAACACAAATAGCTAGAGGAAAATGGTACTCTCAAATCATCCATTACCGACTCAAACATACATGACCTCCTGAATTAAATAGAAAAAAAAAAATGAGCCTTCATGCTTAAATCAGCCCACTACGTGATTAAGAAAGGAGTCTTATATAGAAGGAACTAAAAATGAATCTATCTCAGATGTGTTTTAAAACAATAAGCTAAGAATATCTTAGACAAATTACACCTAAAGATAGGTAGTGGTCATACCTCAATCAATACCAAAACTCATAAGAATTTTGAGGATAGGTTACTACTAGCCAACAATGTTCAATGATGCCCATAACCATGTTATACCTTGCCATGAGTTCCAGATATTTTCTAAAATAGAAGTAAATGTTACTATGCCTCTACAACTAGTTATTGAAGAGCACCCCTTTGCCCAGTGGAGTCTTGATTTTATTGGGGTAATAACCTAAAAATCTTCATTAAGACACAAGTTCATCCTTATAGCTATATATTATCACACCATGTGGACACAATAAGTAAGAACAAAAAATTATAGGTAAATCTATGGAATCAAGGTTTTGGAAGAAATTAGTGACCAGGTTTCGTAATCCCCTCTCCTTACTTTGTGACAATGGTCCATATTTTTAATCTTCCAAATTGACATAATGTTCTATGTTAAATATATCATAGTTAAATTATCTTTTAATTACTCTCCTAAAGGGAATGGAGTAGTTAAATCCAATAATAAATATATTGTAGATGTCACTAAGAAATCGGTGTAAGACGAATGAAGATAATGACATCTCTTAATGAGGTATGCAGTATGGGATGATAGAACCATAAAAAATAATATCTCAAAGCTTCATCTTTTCTTCAAGTGTATGGACAACATCTAATCTCCCCTATCACTTTCATTATACCAAAATATACATTTATGCAAGAGTATATAGGTGAAGATGAAACAATACAGTCTAGGATATTGGACATATTCCAAATGGAAGGTACAAGAACTAAAATCATCCACAAATTTAGTAAACATCAATATATTATGAACCAATTGTTTGAAAAAATATTTAAAATCAAGGCCTTCAATTTTTTAGACTTAGTGCTCTTATGGGATAAAGCACATGAAAAAATGGGACAACATGATACGATCACTCCCCAATGGATTTGACAATATCAAATATCATAAATACTTGGTAAAAAATGTTTTTTGATTGAAATACCTTTATGATAATGACCTCACCTTTCTAGTTAAAGAACAATTTTTTAATCACTACTTCATCATTACTCCAACTATATATGCATTAAAGTGAACTTTAAGTGAAAATTTAGATTAGGATTTGACTAGATTTCACTAACTTCTAGGTCAATTTTTACTGCTTTCTAGATTATATTTCATGTTTTTAATAGATTAGTTGTTATGCTTTTTAGATTAAATTATTAAAAGTGCAAAACTATTTCACCAATTTTATGATCTCAAAATATGAAGATCTATTCTTGTAGTACAAAATCGTTTGGGATGGAGGTATATATTATGATTAAACTAAGTTTTACTTAGATCCAATAATTTTATTATGTTTTAGGGACTTATTTTGATATATTAATGTAAATTTTAAAAAAAAATCCATTAACAAAGATTCATCGCACTATCACATGCTAAAACTTTGAAATGAAATAATAAACATAGAAATCAATATACACTAATAGGGACATATTGAAAAATAGATTTTTTTATTCATACACCTAGACAATGGTGGTTCACAACCCTTCTTCTATTTGTGTTTCAAAAAATATACTATAAGTTATAAAATATCGGTGATTTAAGTAACCTCTATTTAAGCTATGGACACCTAGTTCGCAGTAGACCAAGGCTTTGAGTGGGATGAGAGGCATCTATGTTGGGGATATGGATGTTTTACTAGCAACAAATCCATACCTAGGCTTCCTTTACTTGTATGGTTTCACAATTAGATTTCAAAAAGAAACCTACAATATTTATTCATCTCTTTGTTAAACTTTTTTTAACCAAGGGAAATTGATCTCACTATGTCACACGTAAAAATCCAAGGAATGGAAAGGTTAGTATGTATAAGAAGAATTAGGATTTTTTTTCTTGAGTCTTGGTTTTATTATTCTTTCTTTGTCAAAATTATGTTTTCTTATAATATATTGCTAAAATTTTAGATTCTAAAATACTCAAGAGTATTTTCCTTTGAGAGTCATCATTTTTTGTACCCCTAATAGACACATCAATTTTTATTGAATTTAAAATAGGGACACATTATTTTAAAATATTTAATTGGGGAAGCCATAATTTACAAGAATTTAATTACGAGTCAATAATTTGATTGTTATTCATTCAAATTCTATGGTTATTGTCATGGAGTGAAATTTTACAAGAATTTAAACTATGAAAATCAAAGCTTTAACTAGTATCTTAAATAATTTTATGCCTCAGATTTTCATGATAATTTTTTAAAAATTGATGTTAGGTTTACAAACTAATGGTATTAATGTTTCCTCAACTTAGTTTTACATGTACTTTGTGTGATCGTAGGACCATTTATTAGGATTTATTAAGCATCTATGATAGGGCCCCACTCTTGTTACATGATATTGTAACACATGTCATTCACACATAACATACAACCTTGAGATTTTATAAAGTTAATAAGACTTTGAATGATCTTGAGCTATTGAAAGTCAATGGGTGAAATTTTAGCTTTAAATGGAAATTTAGGAAGTTGATAGAAATATAAGTTTTCTGATAATGCAGAGGCTTCACATGTTCATCCAAAAAAAATTAATCTGCCTAGATTCCATAGTTTAATGGTATAGAGTCTTTATAGTGTAATGGTTCTAAGATTCTATGGTTTCAAGCGATTCAACACTTAATGGATTTTCATCAAATAGATCCCCATAAGGATTAAATATATCTTTGGTCTAAAGTCTATTGGCTCTGATCTTCTACACTTTAAGTGAATGCTGCTTGTCACATTTGTGTTCCAACTAAACTTTGGGAGAGCAAAAGCATAATGAAAATTTTAATTATGAAGGTTCCATTACCTAAGACCTACTAGGACATACTCATTTCAAATGAATAGGTAGTAGTGGCATTGACATATCGAGTCTCTGCATAACCTAGGTCCTTCCATGTGGATTAATCACATTGACCCATGACTATAAAACATATGAAACATGATGCGTGGATAAAGAGCCAAAAGGTTAATAACTAGACAAGTATCATTTTCTAAAGGGGGCATGACCAAGGTATGAAAAGAAAAGATTGATAACATGATAAAATAACTAGTCAACATGTAATGGATAACTATCTCAAAAGTGATGACTAGATGTAAAGACTTATTGAGTTGCTTCCATGTGGCAAATTAATCAAGATACCAAAGTTTAGATATAATTTAAATTGAAATAGGGATTAAAAATGTTTTTTTATGTGCATTTCTGGCATACGAATGCATTCAATACTTAGGATTGGAAATAATATATGAAAAGGGAAATTCACTTTGTCATTACTTTCTCAATCAATCAATTTTATATTTTAACTCCCCAACATCCCAAAATCCTTAGTTTATTCAATGAATAGACATAGACTAAACCAATTGATTCAGAAAGGGAATTAAAGTAACTAAGGGAGGATGATATCCTATTATTCCAAATAGAATAAGTCTCAATCTCCCTCTCCTTACTCATTTACAAGAGGACCATAACACATGGATACTATATTCGAAAGGAGTGCATTAGACTTTATGTTTCTACACTAATTCACAATCGAGGAAGAGGTGGAATCTGTAAAGCCATATTTGATCAAAATACAAATTTCACTAGATGATAACCAATACATCTAATTATCTCCTACATATCAAAGAACAAGGCCTCCACCAAGTAGAATCCAAACCATAGGAAATGCCATGCATTGATATTATCAGAGTTTTGATTATTAATGCAACTATTTATGGGGATAGTTTACATTTTATGAAATTTAAAAATGTTCTTGCTTACATGTTGAGTAGGGAAATTAAGTGATACCTTAGACTTTTTTGTCTTGAAATTGCCTACAATCAAGTCTCAACCAATGTCTTATTTGAGTATAATACAATAGAGAGAAGATTAAAGAAATGACTTGATAGAGGCTATAGGATGAATCACAAACGGGCTATCTCATCCAATTACATTATCAAATTCAGACCTAGAATTGGGATAGATATGAACATATTGAATAGATTGTGTGGCTTGACTAGTATTTAATAAATCCAAATTGAGCTGATTCATTGTTGGATATACTTTTGACATCCAAAAAATTGGTGGCACTTAGATAAATTATAATTTCAAATCTATAATCAGAATTACTCGACCCTAATAAGAGGATAACTAAAAAAAATTTAACATGATGTCCTACCTATTAGATGCAATGATGTGCATGGTTTATAAGCCCTATTGTCAAGAATGGTTGCCCTTAGATGAATATTTATAAAATAAGGTAGGCAAAGACTATTATTTTATGGTTTTTCATAGATATAAGAATAAAATAAAGATGATATGTGAGGAGGTCTATCCCCAAATATTATAGGCCATGTAGAGCACTATAGTGCCCAGATTATTTGATAATATAAGAAAATGCCTAGGTAAAATGGGAAACTATTGGTATGACATAGATGTCAGTATCATTAGGGTATAAGGAAAAATGAGCACTCCTCCATTTTTTCCACACCATGTTCCAAACCACATTATGGAATAATAAATTGTATATAAATTTATAAAAACATTGATGAAGAATTAGGTCAAAGGAATTTGGCCCAATATTTCAAGACCGTTTAAGCATTAGCAAATAACAATATGTGGTCAGGTCACATTTTATTCTAGATGGAAAGGCTAGGACTCAATAAAATCTATAGGTTGCACCTTTTATGGGATGGGATCCTAGAAACAAGGTAAGGGGATATCTCCTACGTCTCAAGGAGAAGAAGAAGGTACATGTTTCCTATGTCCATGAGGAATTTGATCATGATGTAATATTTATAAATGTAGCTAATGATACTAAAGTATGGATGAGAATTAGAAACAAGTCAATATCTATGGCTTGGTTTTAATATATTTAATATGATATTAAAATAACTAAATAGAATGCACAAGTTGAATTGAGCCATCATTGTCCCCCAGTTCAACCATGTGACACTCAGCCACACGATCAACCTCCATTCCCTTAAGAAGAGACTATAGATGAACAACCAAATCAATCTGGTACTCAAAGATAATTAAAACCTCAAATTAGATGGCATGATCACCCTAATGATAGGATGTCAAATTAGGTTTGGACTTATTAAGGACATGATGAATTGGTCAGATATCTGGGTATTCCCTTCGCTCTTACACCTTCCTTCAAACTCATGTGGGAATGGATTTTTGCTTAAATTAACAATAAAATTGTAAATTGACATGAACATTTGCTTTCCTGACTAGGAAGGATTCAATTATATCCTATTAGATCTATTATGCCTCTTGATAGATTTTTGAAAAGTCTCAGATCAACATGCTCCATAGAATCATAAGAGATTTCCTATTGTTAGATGGGAAAGGGGGTAAGAAAATGCATGTTGTTGAATAGAAATTTTACTCAAAGCCCAATCATATTGGGGGCTTAGGTTTACAATACATTTGGCTAAGAGTTATTATACTTGTAGTTAAGTGGATCATCAAAGCATTCAAAGGAAATGAGCCTTTGACATTTTGGTTAGAAATAATATTTTTAAAGGATTTCCTTGGCTAGAAAGGTTTGAATATTATTGATATTCTCACTAGACCCTTTCTTGTTAAAGTGGATGGATCACCTATATTTGCTTCCATTTGGTTAGCCTAGGATGTTTTTAAACCCTTAATCACTATAAAAGACTTTTTTAATTAGATGGAACTTCTTATCAGGGTATAGATCCTTATGGTGGAAATTGACTATCAACAAGATTCCACTTGCCCTCACTAGGTGTTGATCTACCTTTTCATGGTATATAATGGGTTGATGGATTTTAAGGACCTCTATTCTCCTATGGGATGGGCTTCTTGGTTAGATATTAAAGCCAGTTTTTTAATTCCTACCACTCAACATAGAACTTTCACTTTACTCTAAAAATTAATGAAATGAAAGAATAATGTGGTTTTCATGGAAGATGATGGTGAGTTTTGGGATAGTGTGAAGTGGACTAAAATCACCCCTTGTTTGAGTTCTCCACTCAAATGGTTTACAAAAATCTTTCCTTGTCCAATGTCCCCTACCTCACCCTTAACTATATTTGGGCTATGTATGATCCTTTGTCTACCTGGTCTTTTAGTTTTGATGTGATTTGGGCCTCTCCATTGGATCCTAAGAGATCTTGATTTCATTGGTTATTGATGTACAATAATTTGGTTGTTATTTCTATCTTGAGTACTTATAGACTTTGTAAGCCTTTTTTCTCATTTTGTACTGAAATTGAAACTATTGAGAATGTTTTTTTCTCCTACCCATATGCAACTAAGCTATGAAATTATTATTTTGAGTGTTGTATTGATTTACTTATCCATTAGTACCTTAGAAAGGTTTCAACCAAGGGACTCTTATTGATTGGTTTGATTGTGATTTGGATTGTCCAATAGTGACTAAAAGGGGTTTTCACTATAGGACTATGATTGTATATTTTGATGATTCTTCAGATTGTAATTTTGATTTTGATTATTCAATAGTTCCTTAAATATTTTTTCACTATGAGATGATGATTTTAGATATTAAATTGTTGCATTTTAGGATTAACTTTGATTGAGGAACACTTTTTCCTTAAAATATATTAATTTTTCTTTATGCTATTTTTGTCGAATGTTAGTCTGATGATTACTTATTCATGGAGGCCAAGGCATATCCTTTGATAGTTCATACTTATGAGGATTATTATTGCTATTGGATATTTCCTACTTTGAAAGCATGATGATAGGCTATTGGTATATAAGTCGGTATTACTATATTTTTTGATATGTTCATATATGAGAAGGTTAGATTTGATAAATAATGTGGTACCAAACTTATAGGATGTTAGTTCATATTTGGTATTTATTGCGGTCCTATTAATGCTTTTGAGGGAGATAAGGAGGTTAGATGTGCGAAAAGTGCTTTAGATTTTTTTTTCTAAAAATAATTTTATCACTTGAGGTATATGTTGTGGGTTGATGGGAACTTAAGTTTGTGATAATAAGCTAATTGATTGGCCAATGGGTTGAAAGTTTTGTTGGTTGGAGTATGATTGGCTAAAGTTGGGATCTTGGTAAAAAAATGGGCTCCTAGGAGAACATAGGCTCTTAGTAAAACATAATCTCTTAGTCGAAAAGTGGATCTTATATGAAGATATAATATTGGTAAAAATTTGGATATTAGTTGTATATAATATTTTAAAAGAGGATATTAGTTGTAGGTTCATAAAAATTAGAGGTAGGCCATAGTGATGAAAGAAGGGTTGGTAAAAAATGAGTTTACAGAAATGATATTTGTCAAAAATTGATGGTAGGTCATGACCTTAATTTAAAATTGGAATAACTTGATTATATTCATGAAAAACATCTTTTCATACCACCAAACTATGATTATTAGACATGAATAAACTTGGATCCACTTCAATGTCCCCTTTGTCAATCAAAATTTGGATACAACTCTTTAATCTCTATTATATATTAATAAAATTTTCCCACAATCTTATGATACATGTAGTATTCACCCTTTTTATACTAGGTAGGCATTGGTTGGATCTTATCAAACAAAATTGTGTGTGGATACATGATCATGTTTATAACAAGGAGTTAAAGAAAGACCACATCCAAGGGTTCTTTGAGAGGACTAAATTATATTTATTTTGATGCAGATGGATTTTATTCTTGGTAAAATTTTAACGTTTGGTGTGGTGATGGTAAAACATAGTTGGTTTGTTGTATTACCTATGGATCAGGGTTCAATTTAGATGGCGATGGTTCAAGGGCCAAATTGGTAGGATATTTAGTTATTTTTAGATTTTTTATTGTGTAGGTTATTGTATTAATCAAGCAATGGGTATTTTGTCGTAAGAAGGTTGACATAGATTTTTAGATCTTCCAACTCTTGGGCAAATTTTTAGATTTGGTCAAGGATGGTTGGATTTTGAGATTTGGATGCTAGAGTTGATTTTGTTTCATATATATCATCGGGGATCTTGGGATTATAAGTAGTGGAGGGGGGATATGGTTGAGTTTGGAGAATAATGTGACTAGTGGTAAGTTTATGTTTACATGTAATAGTTTGGGGTTCCTTATTAATGAGTTTACTTAGGTTTTTGGGATCAAAGTTAAAAGGAAAATGAGCACCTATCTATATAAAGCATAGAAGGATATCTTCCTTATTTCAAAATAGCATCTATTGACATTAGTATTTGGTGACACAACTCAATATGGTTAAGATGTTTTAGATTCAAGATGGATTTAGGATTTAGGATTGGTCATGGCTTTGGATGTGTTAGGACCAATAATATTTGGGATTGAAGATGGTTTGAATAAAGAGTAATTTGGATTTAGGATAGGTTGGAAAGATTGAAATCAAGATGGTTTGACTCAAGACAGAACTTTGATCCAAGATAGTTAGGATTCAAGGTGTATTGACAGATTATGATCCAAACTGAAACTAAAATTATTTTTAAATATAAGTAATTTATTTTTGACTCATTTTTTTGGACAAAATTTGGGTAAAATTTAAAGACAAGATTTTTCCTTAAAAAAATGAAGTTGGTTTCGAAATTAATAAAAAAAATGGTTTATAACACACAAGAAAGATTTTAATTATTATTTTTTCACAAGGATATTAAAGAAAATACAAATAAATAAGTTTTTACTAGGCATAAATCATGTAAGCCACATGAAAAGGATAAAATTAGATAAGGGTCTTGAATGACTTGTGGGTTGGCATGTATACTTACTTGCCCATTGAATATTGTTGGCCCAATATTTTAGATAATTAATTATTGAGGTTATTCCATAGCCATAGCCCACTAACCATAATTTTAAATGTACTATGAGAGTAACTTCCATAGTTAATATGCTCCTTTTAGGTGTACCACATGTCAAGAGACTGAATGGATTCTTAAGCCTTAGGTTTTCATAAGCTTGTCTAGGGGTGTCCTCTATATACTGTTATGTATGATGAGGCCCAAGACCATAGAAAAAGTTGATTACTGGTATGCACTCTTGTCCCTATGTGCCTACTCCATCCATAATATTTAAGTAGAGTTTCACTAGAAAAGTAAACTTTGAGGTAGTTATTGAAACCTTGAATATTAGAGGATGAAACATCCTCACATTAAGGTGTGCTTAAAAAATACAACTACATAGGCAATTAAAATCATTTATCCTCAATTTATATACCTCACCTGTATACGAAGATGACCTACCATGTGGAATTGAAATCCAAGGTTGATAGAGACTGTATAAATAGAAAAAAATTAGAAAACTCAAAATATTTTTGATTTATAAGAATCACCACCAATGTAGTGCATAGAAAGAGCATAAATTAATCTGATTCTAGGGCTACATAAAGTTATAATAAGTTTTGTTGATTTGTAAGGATCATCACCAATATGATGTGAGTAAAGAGTATACATAACCTAGTACAACACACACAATCAAGTTTTTGATAAAATGAAACTAATTAATGAATTCACCAACTTAAGCAAAACCTTGAAATAAATAAAATAATTAAAAGTGAAAATAAAACCCCATTTAATCTAACTTTCTCAAGTATTTGGATTATGGTCCTTAAAAAAACAATAATAGTTTATGTTTAATGAATTTGGAAATCAAAAAAACTATTATTTAACTTTAAAATTTAATAAATAATAATAAAATATAAAATCAAACAATCTAGATCAAACTTAATGTTAAAAAAATAAGTTTACTACACCGAAAATGACAAATTTCATAAATTAGCTAAAAGTATAAATATAAAAGCTAGAAAAATATAAAAAAACAAAATTTTTCCAAAGTTAATAATAAAATTATTTAAATTCATAACAAATCCATTGAAGCTACAAATTCATATAAGTTCATAACAAATCCATCAAAGTTTATGTCAAATTTGTCAAAGTTACAAATCCACTGAAGCTCATAAAATGTTGAAATTCAAAACAAATCCATGTAACTTCTTAACATAACAAATCCATTGAATTTACAAATCTACCAAAGTTCATAAGAAATTCAATGAAGTTCAAAACATATTCGTTGAAGTTAATAACCCATACATAAAACCCATAAACCTAGTAAAATTGCACCTAAAAAAAAAAGAAACCCTCTTAGACCTAGATTAAGTTGTTATGCACTCTTACATAATTTTAAAATAATCAAAGAACTCTAATAAAAGCATATAAGATGAGAAAACTTTATGAAAACTCCAACTTGGCATGCCAAAATGTGTTATCCATAAATTAGAAGTTAATACAAAGAAACCAAATAGAGATTGAGTTCCTATTCTAAAACTAATCTAAAATATCAGACAGAGTTTCAATAGAAGAACAACACAAATAAACAATTTACCTTCCTTCTTACCCAATAAAACTTAATGCCTTCTCCTTTTATTAACTTCAATTTTCTCTTCAAAGTATGTGTGTGGATGTTCAATTCATTCTTCACATGAAAAGTGAATCTTAGTAGCATAAGGATGTAATATTATTGATTCTAAATGGACGCAAAAGGTAATTATGATAGCAATTTGATAGTTTGATTATGGATTTATGAAAATCAAGGATGACACTTCAATTTACAGGCTTTCCAATGAGAAGATGGATGGTTGATAAAAATCTATATTTATTAGATTATATTAATTTGGGATTGTCAGATATAAGTCCTTATCCAAGTGCAAAAGACTAATTCCTCATGTGTTTGATAAATAAGAGAGAAGTTAGTTAGTAGTCAAATGTTTCTCATCAATGATTCATGGTATTTGGATGAATCACCATGTTGTTTGAAATATTCAGTGATTACTCAATAATTAGTTTAGCAAGTTAAGTAAATGGTTAGATGACTCAATGCTTGGTTTGTTGGTGCAAATGTTTTTTCCAATGGGTATTGGCTACACAATCTACTAAATGTTACTTAGGATTAATAAAGTTCATTAAGGGGATAATAATTCCACATGCATGAGGATAATGGGACTAATTTATTTTCCACCTATATAAGGAACCTTCATATGTACATTTTGGTTAATTATGTTAATGCCTCTTAATATAATTTATTTATTCTGAAGATGTTGTTTCTTCCTCTTTTAAGTTATTCTTTTCAAGTTTAACTACTCCATTTAGGTATTCTCCATGCATTTAATCCTATCCAATAGATCTAATTTGGCCCACTCCAAAATGGTATCATAGCCTCGGTGGTAACCAAATGCCATTTTTATTATTGTGAGACCATGTATTCAACTTGTTCACATGTTTTTTGTAATTTTGGTCTTCAAGGGTTTGGTGAGATTTCTCAAAAATATGTGTAGATATTTAAATTTTAAGTCTCCTAATGAAAAATAGATAACACTATTTGAATCAAAAGGCATACAAACCCTAGGATTGGTTGTTAACACAACTTGGTTTCTTGACATTCAATTTTCACCATTTTTGGAGGGTTTGAGGGCACTTTTCAAAAATATGTATATTTTGTACCATTTGGTACTCTAATCTAGAAAGAATTTCTAGGCTTTTCTAGGTTTTATAAAATATGAAGTAGGTATTTTGCACACTTGCATAAGGACATATATATTTTTCAAGATCTGGGTTTTCCTTGTAGGCATTTTTTCATTGATTTTTTAAGCCTTAAAAAAGCATTCAACCTCTTTGGGCACTCCTCCACATGATGAAATTATACCTGAAGTGCATATTTATTTTCATGCATCTATGATCTTGAAGGACTACTAGATTTACCTTGACTAACATGAACATGCAGCCATAACCCTTTGCATGTTCATGCCCCATGCCTTCATGAGGCCCAAGGCCCACTAACCTAGCCACCTAAAATGCAATGATGTGATGACTCATGATATCAATGATGCCCAAGACCCACTGACTCAATATAACTAAACATGGTAATGCATCTCTAGGGAAATTTCATGTGTCATATTATTATGGGGCCCAAGGCCTAATAGGTTGAATGCTAATTTTATGGCAAAGTAGAAATATGCAATGCCATTGTTTGATCATGCAATTGTTGCTTCACAGGTCTACATGTCCAGAGGTCCACCTCTTTACCAATACCAAATGCAATTCTATTGCAAGACATAAAAATGGGCACTTGTGTGTATGCCCATCAAATTTAAGCCATTAGTTTGTGACACTATTTATTAGCAAATAAGGGATGAAGTGTCACCCCCAAGTTGCGTCATAGTATAAAGTGATATAATCAAAGGAGACATCACTCATCCTACCCCTTAACCCTGTGGTCATATGGTGTGGTCACATGAAAAGAGATTAAATTTGGATTCTTACTAGTTGAGCCTTAACTTTATCACCCAACTCCAAGTTTTGAACACTCAATATTTTTTTAAATTTTCAAATGAGGATAACCTTTTTAATTAAACTTCAATCAAACATAACTTTCATCCCATTTGTCCTTTCAAGGTGCCATTTTTTTTAAAAGTGTATATTTTTATAATCTCTTTGTATTGGTTTTATTCATGCTCCTTATCAATTTGAATCTCTACAGATTTAGGAGGTGGTAAATTTCAAGTCTGTAGCACACACAGTTCAGCATATACTTCATTTTTGCACCATGGATCATATTTTTCTTTCACTTCTTACACCATTCAACTATCATAAGTGGAAATTTAAAGTATAAATCCTTTTAGTTCAAATACAAAAATAAAAACATGTGATGCTAAAATGGTGAAGTGGTAAAACTGTAGTGATGAAGCCTACAGTCTATTATCCGTATCTATGTCCTTTGACTTGTTTTTTCATATTGAATCTAAAACAAATCTAAATCAAGTGTGTACCTTACTATATAAACTCTTTGGAAAGAAGGATGAAATGACAAGTCATGAGCTAGAGAATGAGCTCATCAGTTTGAGCCCAGGTGACTTTGATATGATACAAGACTTATTCATAAAGTTTAAATCACTTAGGTGACAGTTGAAATTATGCACCATTTATAATAAAAGATGATCAATTGATTATTTCTATCCTTTCCAAATTGAAATCTAACTATTCTATATTCATTTTTACCTTTCATGCCACTACGCACACCCTTGGAATCGCATGGACAATGTTGTCCTAGGATGAATTTATTTCTAACTTGAATCAAAAGTAAGTTAAATTATTTAAAATTGGTACATTGAAGTCCTCCAAATCTCATTCCCTATTTGTCAGTCATGATAAATATAAGGCCTCTAGTAGCAAGGAAGAACAATAGAACGAAAAGTACCCAAAGCAAATAAAGGGTTAGAAATTTGATGTTAAGCCAAAAGCATAAAAAGAGTCCACCTTTTCAGACAAGAAATCTAAGAAAGGGATAATCACATGTGGATATTGCAATAAATACATGCATGATGAATCCACATGCATGAAGAAACAATCTGACCAACTGATAAAAATTCTCTAGAAGCACAATATCCGTGTCTCTAATTCTTCCACTCATAGTTCATCAGTAGAGGGATATTCTAAGGCCAAAGATAATAAGAAGTAAAAATATAAGGTAAAATAACTTATTTTAGTTTCATACCATCCTTCCACATGGGTTATTGATTTTGGTGCATCATACTACATGGATTCATCACAAGACATTTTCAAATCCTTGGAGCCTTGTTCTATGCCTTCCATCTTTTTGGGTGATGATACTTCCACAGAACTTAGTGGGAGAACATATATTGAAGTTAATCATGGGACATATCATGATGTAATATGTGTTTCCTCTTTATCTAGTAATCTCTTATTTATTTATTTATCATATCACTCACATCAGTTCAAAAATGAGAGTTGAGTTCATACCCAATTTTGTGGTAATTTTATGGAAGCTAATAGTGACTCCATTGGTGCATTTAGGAAAGTATATCACCAATCTAGGTTGTATACTTTATCACATTTTGATCCTAATTAACCCTCTACTACATTTCTCACTCATTCAAATAAGGTGAGTTAATTATGGCATGATTAATTTAGCTATCTCAACTATCACTACCTAGATCAACTCAATCATTAAGATATGATTTTAGGGTTACCATGAGTTAAGTTTTCTAACAGAGTTTTTAGGGTTGCATTCTTGGTAATCATCCAAATGAGAAGTATGACAAGGTAAAATCACTAAGATCTAAACATATATTAGACATTGTTCATAGTAACATTGCTGGTCCATTTCTAAAACCTTCATTGAATAAGATAATGTATATGCTTAATTTCATCGATGAATATTCAAAGTATACTTGGGTGTATTTTCTTAGATATAACTCAGAGATATTTGACCATTTTCAAGACATTAGAGTGCTTGTAGAGAAATAGTCAAGTAAAGCCATCAAGATTTTATGGAATGATAATGGTGGTGAGTATGTAAGTAATAATTTTAAGTAATTTTGTACATCAAATGGAATTAAATTATAGTGTATAGTTCTATATAGTACTCATTAAAATTATGTTGCAGATCACAAGAACATATCCTTGAAGTAAATGTCTAACTATATGCTACGCTTCAAATCTCTTTTACCTCATTATTGAGCCAAGGCCATAAATTATGTTTGTTATATAAAAAACCAAGCTCCTCATAAAGCATTGAAAAGAGTCACTCATTTCAAATCTTGGAATGATTAAAACCCATATTTGAGAAATTTTGATTATTTGGTTTACATGTTATAGATCACATTCTAAAGAATAAATGTAAGGCATTGGAACCTCAGAGTCAATCTTGCATCTCCATTAGATATCATGACCTTGTTAAGGGATACAAGCTTCTCCATCTCACCATTCATGAGGTATTCATTGAGAAGAATATCTATTTCACAGAGGGTCCCTTAGACTCCATACTCGACACCTCTCACCCTTCCTTAGATGCACTTGGATTTGATGATAGTTATGGTGATTTAGATCCCCCTTATCAACATCTTGATGATCTAAATTCTTCTTCTAATTTTGATGATGAGAGTAGCCATGAGGAATCCCCACCTCCTCTTAGATTATCTTCAGATGATGAGGAATCCCTTCTTAAATATCTTATCAATGGTCCTCTTTGGTCTAGATATAAATTGCAAAGTGTTGGCCAATGAGTTAGAGATCCATCAAACAACAAGCAAACTCATTCACAATTCTCAGATGCCCCACATGCTCTTATTTTATCTTATTTTGATCCATAATTGTTTCATGAAGCATAAATTAACCCTAAATGGGATACTACTATCAAAGAGGACTATATCTCCTTGTAGAGAAAAAATCTTGCTATTTAGTCCCACTTCCCAAGGGAATAAAACTTATTCAACATAGGTGGATTTATCAAACAAATTTTGTAGTAGATTGGTCCATAGACAAGTTGAAATTATGTTTGGTAGAAAAGGGTTTTTATAAGGTGTCTGTCATTGACTAAATCGAGACATTTGATCCAATTACCAAAATGAACTCAATCTAACTCACTCTCACCATTACGTCATCACATCTTTAGGATGTTATGAAGAGTGCCTTTCTTCAATGTAACATCAAAGAAGAAATACACATGGAGAAACTAGAAGGATTTATGGAAGATTCCTCCTTATTTTGAAAGCTTTTAAAATATATATATATATATATATATATATATATATGGCCTCAAACTAGATCCTTGATCTTGGTATGCAAAGATGGACTCCTTTATTCTTTCAGTTAGGCACACGAGATGCCATTTTTATCTGAATGTCTATACCTTGTGACAAGATGATTCGTTGTTAATTTTGGTTCTTTACATGGATGACCTATTGATCATAGTGAGTTCTCTATACACCATCAAAATAGTGAAAACTTATTTATCTGATAGTTTCTTAATGACTGACTTGGGCTTATTGTATTAATTCCTTGGGATTAAAATTTCTCAATCAGAATCTAGGAACATTATTACACAATCCAAATATGTTCTTTATTTACTTGCATGGTTTAACATGGTTGATTGTAATCCAACTCTAAATCCTTTTCTATCTAGTGTGAAACTTGAGCCTGCTTTCTAGTCTTCTTTTATTGATGCTACATCATATTGATAACTTATTGGTAGTCTCATCTACCTTATGTACACTAGAATTGATATTTTTATATAATAGGAATGGTCTCTAGATTCATGTAAGAACCACATGAGATGTGCTAGAAATCATCTAAGTGAGTCCTCCACTACATTAACGGCACTCATAGTTTTAGGATTCACTATATAGTGGGAATAAACATTGACTTATTTGGGTATATAGATTTATATTGGGATGATGACAATCAAAATTATTATAATTCCAACTATAATTTTTCCCTTAATTTAGGGCTAATTAGTTGATCTAAAAAAAGTAGAAAGATATATATTATCTTATACACAGGTAGAATATAGAGTTCTTAATATTGTCACTGAGATTATTTGGGTTCAAATGTCTCTCACTAAATTTGGCATCCAATTTGAATGACCAATAGTCATCTTTTGTGATAAAAAAATCATAATCCAATTCTCTAGGAATCCAGTCCTCCATTAATAGATTAAGCATATCGAGATTCACGTGCATTTTGTTTAGTATCTCATGCATGATGAGATCATTGATCTCCACTATGTCTAGAAAATGAAATAAATTGTTGATATATTCACCAAACCTTTCACTAGGAGTAAGTATCTTCATTTGCATGCTATTGTTGGGGTTTGAGTATTTCCATCTTCTTCTTCCTATGGCATATCATCTCTATGTACTTGGGTAGTGTTGTTGTCCTAGATTACACCCTAGCCAAGCAAGGAGATTGTTCAAGTCTAGTTACACAAATCTAGTCCACCGTGGGACTGACCCTAGGCTGTGGGTCACCTAAACATAGATCAGACCTTTAAAATAGGATGACTTCTTTCTGAATCTATCACCTAAACAATACCTAATCTAACACTTGCTTGGAAAAGAGATAAAGATATATAACAATATATGAAAGCATATAAAATGAGGTGATGCACTAGTAATTAGAAAACATATAATTTATATAAGACACATTCAAGACCAAATAATATCAATGCCACATAAGTATTTCATAATAAGGCATTGATTAGTTATCAAACTAGCATGAGAGTGTAGATATCCACTTTAAACCAAAATAACAAACTCTAAATTACGCATGTAATGACTTGCTACAGATACCAAGCACTTTTTTAAGGTGAGAAAACTCAGATATAGATAAATAACATTCATTCACTTAACTAAAATACATGAATTCATAGGACACATTTGAATGTAGCTTACAAAATGATGGAATTCAATCTTTATTACATCAAAAGGTGTTACAATATAAATTTTGGCATAGCCTAAGTAAGCCAAAGCATAAGAGTCTATTATCTAAAGTTATAGACATTTCTTGTCTAATACTTCTAGAGAGTTATACATGCAGTAGAAGTTGGAACATATATAGCAAAAAAGGAAGAGAGAGAGGTAATTGTGATGTATTAGCACAAGTTCGAGGATGCTGACTCATGACCCTATCAATAAGGAGTGAATTATGTAAAATAATTGAATGTTTGTTATCCTTATCTATTCATCTAGTGTTATTTTTAGAGCTCCATGTCATTATATATCCAATTTGTTGAGGATGACTATGTCTTAGAATTGATAGAATCACGCCACATCTACTGCAGGTGGCCATCAATATTTATTTATCACAAATATGACTCTAACAATAGGTGAGACACCTGTCCATGGTCATGTTTACATCTTTATTTTATTAAATATCAAACAAAAGTACATTATAGGTGAAAACCATTCTAATTATTGGTTTTTACATAGTCACAATACCCATGGAAACATGCAAACTACTTGACCTTGGCTCATAATCACTATTCCATATTTGATCTTTGTATTGGGATATAAGAGACATATTCTACATATAAACCCTATGAGAGATAAGAAGTTAATGTATATGAGGATCCTCCATCTAAAAACAATGAACAAGTCAATGGAATGACACTAAAATAAGGTTAACATGTTCCAAATTATCGACTAGAGGTCCTATTTAAACTTTAATGATGATAGAGCCTTATCCTTAATCGTCTTACCTATATGACTATCTATACTATTGATTTATATCTAATGGTGATTTATTTTGCTCACCTGGGTCAAAAACATGTTTATAGACCTTCAATGGAAGCTCTTTGGATTTCTCCTTTGTTCATTGGGTATCAATTGCCGACTCAGACCATTTACATTATGCCAAACTATCTTTGATCTCATTAGTCCCACAAAATCCTACTTTTATATCTTGACTCTTTGACCTCCTATGCACCATAGATTTATTTGGTGTGAATGAATGGAGTCCATTGATTTATATCATATGACTCATTTTACATGTTGACTCAAGCTCACACCATTGGATCAAGATGCATGATTGAGTATGGACCATCAGATTTTCCTAGACCCACTATTTGAACCTTGGTGGATTTTTCATGAGACCCCAATTTGATGTGTGTGTGCTCTTATTTGACATCTATGTGAATGTCTTAAATTTTTCATTAATATTTTTGAACCCAAACAGTTATTTATCATGTCTTAAATTTAACATCTGAGTGCTTGTCATTTATCATTTATACAACCATCATTGGCATCCATGTGATCATTGATCATTGAACTCTAGTAAATAAATATTGAGCTTTATTTTAATATCTACATGAATTTCCTTTTTTATAAGTCAATCTTTGAAGATTTATAACTTGAGGTAGAAATTTCATGTAGGAATGAAATTTTCAAGATATGATTTAGGCATAAAGATCTCTATGGTGCTAAAGTCCTTTGGATTATGAGCCTTTCTAGGTTATATTTATTAAATTCTCAAGTAAGCTAATCCATTCATTTTTGGAAGATGTTTTATTGATGGTCTAGTTTTTTAATCTTTCATAGTCCATATTTTCCTTAATATTTCCATTCTCTGATGATCTTCAAAGGATTTTGTAACCTGGTTCATACTCCTAAAAGTTTGGACACCATGAAACCTATTTGGACCCTTCATCTGAAATTGTAGACCTATGCTTTGAAGATCAATTTGATCACACTTTAAGCTTGATTAAAGTGTTTCAAAAGCTTTGCAGTCAACATGAGATTTCTATCCCAAAAAAATGTTCATCTGCTCAAACAATTTCTAGGCAAAAGATCCTTATGTGGGCCAAATTTGGTCAACATCTTTGGTAATTTGGCTGGGCAGCATGCTTGTTATGCTTGAGAACTCGTACCATATCTATGAATCTTGGACAATTTACATGATTACAATATATCCTCTAGACTTTACAAAGACAAAGAATTCCAAAAAAAGGGATGAAACAAACTTGAAAATGAGACTAACCTAAAAAATAAAAGGCAACTAACCTACTAAATAACTATGCAAATAAAGCACTTATTTGGGATAAAAGAAACTAAACTAATGTGTTATAACAACACTTAGATAAAATTGATATCATCTAACTATGTACAAGGAACATATATTTCTCAATAGCAACATTTTAGATGTATCCCATTAACTAGGATAGGAAGATCTTCACCATCCATCTTTGAAAGCTAGAAGGCATTATGAGATTTGTAGCTAGAGACCATGTATGGACCACTCTACAGAGAGTCAAATTGTGTGTTCCTTCTTGGATTAAATCTATCCTCATCCCATTTGAGGACCAAATCTCATTTTTTAAAATATTTTGAAGAAGTTCCTTTGTCAAAATATCTCTTTACCATTTATTTATGGGCCTCCATAGCCAACATGGACTGATGTAATGTCTCTTCTAGCTCCTACTACATGGAAAAATAGGGAGGCAAGTCTACTACTACATCTTGATGAATGGTGACATTGGGGAAAGCATGTAATATCAACTTTAGATATTTTATTATATCTAATATATTAATTGGTTACCCATCCAATTATAATACTCTATTTGTATTTGGTTCATAGACAAGACCAAACTTGTCTACAATCTAATTAGGTATGACAGTGCTACTAGCTCCACTATTTACCATATAATTATAGACTAAGTAGTTACCAATAATACAAGAGAGATAAAAGGGAGGTATTTTGTTCTATGTTATATTGGTTTTGTCCACATTTGTCATGTTATATACCTATTGATCAGGTTGTTTGGTAGGCTGATCTAAATTAGCTAAGATAGTGCCTTTTTTCTCAACTGGTTCTTTAGATACCCTAAGAACTGAAAGCTATTGAATAAGCATGTATTTTTTCCCTAGAATGATAATGGAATCCCATATGATAATTCTAACATTATAATTTTTCATCTGATCTATTATGATTAATTGACCTCTACTAACCTTTGGCTACATCTTTTGAACCATTAGTTATTCATGGACTAGAGGTATTGGAGGGATCTTCTTAGCCTTTGAATTTAAGTTATTATATGCTATAGGGATAGTAGGTTAATCCTTGACACTCTTAGAAACAAAATTAGGAACACTAAAATAATTTTACATATCTCAAGATTCTCAACTACTCTTCTTCTAGCTCTAGTCAGAGCTATAAATTGACCATTTATGTTGCTAGTTTCACCAACTTGATTGAATGCAATATGATCATCCAATTGCCAGTTTACATTTATGGAATCAGTCTACCTTGTAAATTGTTGATCTTCTCTTTGGAATGTCATGTCCATGTCTTGATATTGACCACCTTGAAGAGAAAACTCTTTTTGTGCCATTTGTGGCATAGTAATATCCTATGATATTAAGGCTTGGTTTTGAGTATCATTTAAATTGAATGTATGTCAACCTAAATGTTATGTGAATTTGTTTTTAGGAACAATAAATTTTGAACTAGAAGATACATTATGATCAAAGGCTACATATGGCTTAGTTTGGGTTATGTCTCCTTGGTTTTGGTAAGGTTTCCTATCATCTTTGAAACTTTGATAGGGAGTCCTTTGATCTATTGCTAATAGGAGGTCTAATTATGCTACTGATAAGGCCTACCTTGTTGTTGTATCTTGAGTTGAACAATCTCATTCTTAATTTTTTCATCATAATTTTTATATCTCTGATCTCACTAGCTTGATTAGAAGGGGATACAACTTAGGATTTTGGAGATGAAATAGGGAATAAAAATTGGATTTTACGAACTTAAGGAGGAGAAACATGTTAAAACTCTAAAAATATGGTCATTAATGGCCTTGGAGTAAGTTTACCATCTTGTATCAAGTTATTTTATGCTCATATTATGAGTTCATAGGCTTTTGGTAAAGTATTACCACCCATGGACTATATCATGACACTAATATAAGAATTGAGGGCCTTTAGATATTATAAAAATGCATACTCTAGGGATGGTCTAACCAATAGAAGGATTTTTTTCTATTTCTTTTGGAATCTGCGGTTAAAATCATACATGAACTCATGGGGGTACCTTTGTATAGTATTCATTTGTTTAACCAATGGTAGGTGATCAAGTTTGTCTTTAAATTATCTAACTAAGGTTGCACCTAACTTATCCCATGTAGTAATTGAATCCAAAGGAAGATTCCTATACCATTGCAGGGCTTTTCTCTTGAAGGAAGTAGTAAGTAGTATAATAACCACATTATCTTAAAAAACATTATGAATAGAACATAGGTTATCAACATCTTGGATATGCTCAATAGTAGTAGTTTTATCCCATTCTCTTGATAAAAAAAGGGATACCTTTTAAGGCAAACATAGGGATGTCATCATATTGGGTCAAATTCAAGGGACTACCCCTATTCAATGGGATAAATACTTAATATTTGAAAACCATTTGGGCAAAAGAGATTTGGCATATGGGGAAAATGGCTTGAACTAAAATAATAGGATGACCAGAAGGTAAAAATTTCTTTTGAGAATAAGGTCTGGTCTTATTAAATCTTTATTTTTTATAAGAAGTAGAAGGTATCTCAATGAATTCAAAAGGAATACCTTTTCTTGATGAACTTATTGTAACCTTTGGCATGAAAACACTATCTGAAAGATGCTATGAGTTTTGAAACTTGAAGAATCTTCAAATTTTAATGATGGTAGAGGTCTCCTCCTTTTGAAATTTCTTCTTCTCAAAATTCAAACTTCAATTATGTCAAGGAAACTTTATCCCATTGGGTGTGCCATAATTATTGGTGTCCTAGATTGTACCCTAGCTAAGCAAGGGGATTATTCAGGTTCTCTTACTTAAATCTAGTCCAACATGGGACTAACCCTAGGCTATGGGTCACTTAAACTTAGATTAAGCCTCTGAAGAAGGTTGGCTTTTTTTTGAATCTATCACCTAAACTAGACCTAATCAAACACTTACTTGTAAAAGAGATAGAGAGATATAATAATATATGAAAGCATATAAAATCAATTGATACACTAGTAATTAGAACACATATAATTTTCACAAGATTCACTATAAAACTAATTCAATTCCAATTAATATTAGTCCCACATAATTATTTCACAATATGGCATCGATCATTTATCAAACAAGAATTAGAGGGTAGATGTCCACTTTCAATGTAAACAAAAACTATAAATTACACTTATAATGATTTGTGATAGATACCAAGAACTTCATAAAGGTGAAAAAACTCAAATATAGAAAAGTTATATATATTCACTTAAATATAGTACATGAATTCATAGGACACACTTCAATATAGCTTGTAAAATGATGGAATTTAGTATTTATTGCATCAAAAGGTGTTAAAGTATAAATTTTGGCATAGCTTGAACAAGACAAAACATAAGAGCCTATTCTCTAAAATCTCAAAGATTTATTATCTAAAACATCTAGAGAGTTATAAATGTGGTAAAAGTTAGAACATATATAGAGAAAAGGGAGAGAGAGAGAGAGAGAGAGAGAGAGAGAGAGAGAGAGAGAGAGAGAGAGAGAGAGAGAGAGAGAGAGAGAGAGAGAGAGAGAGAGAGAGAGAGAGAATTGTGATGTATTAGCACAAGTTCGAGGATGTTGACTCATGACCCTATCAATAAGAAAAAAAATTTGTAAAAGAATCGAATGCCTGTTATCCTTATATATTTACCTAGTTTCATTCTTAGAACTCCATGACATTATCTTTCTGATCTTTTGATGAGGACTATGTCTTGAAATTGATAGAATCATTCTACATCTACTTTGGGTATCCATCGGTATTTGTTTATCAGAAATATGACTCTAATGATAGGTGAGACACCTCTGTATGGTCATGTTTACATCTGTATTTTCTCTAATATCAAAAATAGGTCCATTATAGATGAAAACCAATCCAATTATTATTTTTTACATGGTCATAATATCCATGAAAATTTAAAAACTGCTTGACCTTACCTCAAAATCAATATTCCATCTTTGATCTCCATATTAGGCTATACGAGACCTATTATTCATCTAAATCATATGAGAGATGATAATCTATTGTATAGAAAGATCCTCTATTTAAAACCAATGAACATGTTAATGGAATGACCCTACAATAGGGTCAATAGGTTCCAAATTATCGACCAAAGGCCCTGTTTAAACTTTAATGGTGACAGAGCTTTGTCCTTAATCATCTTGCCTATATGGCTTTGTATGTTATTCACCAAGCTCTAATGGTGATATGGTTTCTTAATATTTTAATTTCCTAGGTCAAAAAGTGGTTTATTGACCTTCAATGGAATCTCTTTGGATTTCTCCTTTATTCTCTGGTTGTTAATTGCTAACTCATACCATTTACATTATGATAAACTCTCTTTGCTCTTATTAGTCCTGTAGATCCTTGATATCAAATTTTGACTCTTGGACCTCCTATACATCATATATTTATTTGGTATGAATGAATGTGGTCCATTGATTTTTATCCTCTAACTCTTTTGACATGTTGACTTGAGCTTACACCATTGGATCAAGATGCACGATTGAACATGGATTTCCATATTTTCTTGGACTCATTATTTTAACCCCAATGAATATTTCATGAGACTTAACTTTGAAGTCTATGTGCACTTATTTTATGTCCATTTGAACTTATTTAACACTCGCATGACCATCATTAATATTTTTGAACCCCCACAATTATTTGTCATATCTTATATTTGACATCTGTGCACCCATCATTTGACGTTCACACAATCATCATTGATGTCCACATGACCATCAATTCTTGAACCATAGTAGATAAATGTTGAACTTTATTTTGACATCCACATGAATGTCACATTCTGTAAGTCAATATTTAAATCTTTATAACTCAAGCGAGAAATATCTCATGAGCATGAAATTTTCAAGATATGATCTAGGCATGAGGAGCTATATGGTAATACAATCCTTTGGCTCATGAGTATTTCTAGGGTGCATTTATTAAATTCTCAACTGATTTGGTCTATTCATTTCTCAAAGACATCCTAATGATGGTCTAGTTTTTTGAACTTGCACAGTCCATTTGTTTCTCAATATTTCAAGGCTCTGATGATTTTGTAAGTATTTTTCAACCTAGTTCATGCTCCTAGATGCTCAAAAACCAAGAAACCTACTTGTACCCTTCATCTACAATTAGAGACCTATTATTTGAAGATCAATTAGATCACACTTCTTAAATTGTTTCAAAATCTTTTCAATCAACATGAGATTTTTGGACCACTCATACCATTCAAAAAATCTATTCATCTGCTCAAACTATTTTTAGGAAAAATATCCTTACGTGGGATAAATTTGGTCAATAAGTACCTCATCAATACTTTGTGTTATGACCTAAGTCTTCTAACCACCTAATATATGCTTAATTTGGGGTGTTGTTGTATACTTTTATCACACTAGGTTTTATGTATATGGTTTATTCAAGCTTTGCTTAGGTTTAATAAAGGTCCTTAAGTGGAAAATAATCCCACATGCATGAAGATGTTGGTATTTTTCTATTTTTCAACTATTTAAGTAACCTTCCTATATACTTTTTGGTTAATGATTCTAATGCTTCTTAATATAATTTATTTATTGTGAAAATATTGTTTCTTCCACTTTTGAGTTGTTCTTTTCATGTTTTGTTACTCTATATAGGTTTTATCTATGTGTTTGATCCTATCCAATAGATCTAATTGTGGCCCATTCTGACATGAGTGACATAAATGTGGAATATTTTTAGTGACATAGAAATTCTAATTTTTATTAGTTTTGTTGAATTGTGTGTACATTATTAATTAATTAATATGGATCAATTAACTTTTCAAAAAAGGAGGGATATGGTGTTAGTGGACCTTAGGATAGAATTCAAATTTATTGTGGTGGTTTAGTTAGTGTGTTGATATTAAGCAAAGTAAAATATGATACTAAATGTGGTGAAATTTAGGTGTATACATATACTACCTAAATTTTTAGAGATAAAATCTTCTAATTCATCAATACAGAGCTTAAAGAGTGTAGATAAGAGTGGATAACCTTGTTTCACACCTATAATAGTATGGATGTTATTTATAGTTCCTATTTAGGTATGAATTTTCCCAAACATTGTCTTAGATAAGCTCATTACCAAATAAATTACAAAATCTTTAAGCCTATAAACAATAATAGACATTGGCACTATCAAATGCCTTATGAATGTCTACAAAACACTAACATATAGAATGTTTCTTAGCCTTTACTTCCTCTATAATAACAATAAGAGTGAGTATATGATCACTCGTTCTATAATTATTCTTTAATTATACCTAACCTTTTACATTAACATCATTTTATCTCTACCCACATCAAAATATAATAATTTAATTAAAGGTAAAATTATATGGTCTCATCACACAACTTGTCTAAATTTTTTTTTGGTACAAAGAATTAATAGCGGGTACAACACCACCATTAGTATGGAGAAATGTTTGTTCCCAAATTTACTTATTTTATTAATTTTCAGCATTTTTCTTAAGTGGGAGTGATAATCTAAATAAGAAAAAAAATGTCTTTCTTATACAAGCCATGCTGATATTTTGTTTTTAATTGGGTGGTTAAATTTTATCATCCAAATAACTAGGATAGGGGAAAATATCAATGAATTTTGTTCTTTTAATTAGGATAGATTATTTTCCAATAAATTTCAAACAAAATGATGTTTTGGTATGGCTTTAGGACCTACTAGGAAGAGGAATATGTAGATTTTATCAGGAATAAAACCTTAATTATAGTGTTTTGACCATGTGAACAATGTCGGTTGGGTGGAAGTAATAAATGTAGTGTTTAAAAATCTAAAAGTACTTAGTTATGAATCAATGATTTGTTGGTCCTATGTAAAAAATGAAGGGATGATACATACAAATTCATAAAGTGTAGAATCCCATTAATATTTGAAATATATTAACATTTCATTAACATATGGATTTAATTTTTTATCCAAGTGTGTGATAATGACTTTCCTATAGAAATGAAAATGTTTATTAGAACATGATGACTAATACATGATAATTTCAGCATGAAATTTGTTCATCAATTATGAAAGTATATTAGACTATGGGGATCGACAATGTTAAATACATATAAATATTTATATAAAAGATTTTTTTTATGAAAATAAATCTCAATAGTAAATAAATATAATGAGAAACTACATCATAAATCTCGCTATTATATTAATAATATATTGTCATTGTCATATATATTGATTCAAATATAATATATATAATATTGTAAGTTTAGTTTTAATTTTATATTATAGTAATAACATATAGCTTATATTAATATGTACTAATGTACTCTATTTTACTATATATTAATGCTAATTTAATAATATACTATAGTATTTGCTAATATACTATTAATACTATATAATTTTAATGATACAAAATTATATAATAATATATTATTACTATATAAACAATAATATACATATATATTACAATTATATATTATATTACCTTAATATATTATTACTATAATATTATATTATACTATATATTGTTAATTATATAAAAATAATATAATATTATAGAAATTAGTATTAATAAATACTATAATATGGTATTATATTAATATATAGTGCAATGTAATACAATTTTTATTATTATTAGTAAATATGGGTTGTACTAATGGACCCTACCATTTACATAAAAACATACATACATAGTCATCAAACACTACAATAATACATGCTAAAAATATTAAAATGCATCCCAACACAACAATAACATCATAAAAAAATAATAATAACTTAAATGACACTAAACCAAGATATAGCTAAGACCCTTTGAAACTATTTTCCTTTCACAACATAAGGGTCATACTAAGTGGATCTAAATTGTTACTTCCTTTTCCTTTACTTTTGGTACTTAACACCATTCATTCACCTCCTTGATCTAAATTAGGCAAGATAGGAATGGAGAGTTCAATAGCATCATGTAGTATATGATTAAATAATGGAACCCTGGCTAACAAAAACTTCACCTATTATCTTGGACTTTAATGTAGTATGATCCATCAATCCCTCACTATATTTACATGTAGTTTTATTTTCTAATAATATGGCTGGTCAAATATTTAGTTTGTAGTAAGCTTTTTGGTTTTTGCTCCTTATTTACTCATCTTTTGAGATGAGGGATGAGAGTAGTGAATCAATTACATCATAAGATATATGAAGTTATATTAATTTTATAAACTATAATAATTATCATATCATACATAAAATTTCAAATTAATCATGCTAGATGTAGTATAATATGAACTATATAATGGGAGATAATCATAGTTGACTATTAAGTATAATTATAAAAAATAATGACACATATAGTTATGTATAAAATTTGACCCATTTTTAACGATAGATTATAGTTGAGTAGTAATAAAATGAGGGGTAAGGTGGTATGTGAAGCATAATTCAATTTATTGTACCCAATTTTATAAGTATAACCCAAGATATCAATTGAAAAAGTTTGAATTAGTGAATGAAACTAATTGTATAAGATACATAGTAAAATCTTTCTGTAAAAGTTCAAATAAAAATAGATGATAGGGTGAAAGTGTTTTTTTAATTTAATTTTCACCATTTCCTTTTTATATTTGACCTCTACATTTTTCAAGATGCCTAGTCAACAATCCAAATTTCCACTATGATTAATAAACTTAAAGGTTGTGATACAGACACAAAATACAAATGATCTACTATGTATCTAAATTTTAAAAATAATCATATATTTCTATGCTTTATTATATATTTAGTTAAATTTACATTCTTTGTGTATTTTTTTATTATAGAATGATTTTCATGCCAATAATTTTCAATATTGTTTAACCCTTTCTAGAAATAGGGATTAACATTAAGAGATTATCCCAATTAAGCAAGTATCAAGTTACTCCAAAAATAAAACAAATTAAATTAGTTTATCTTATACTGATGTTATGATGTGATATATTGAATCTAATCATATACCAAATATGGAAAGTATAGAATTGAATATTCTATTAATAAAAATATGAAAGAGGAATTGTATTAATGTTATATGATGATGTGCAAGCAAATTTGAATAGTGCAAGTACAAAAGTGGATTGTTTGAAGATTTGGATCTCTTTGTCAGATTCTGGGTGATTACTTTCTATCAACTTGGACACTTGCATATCCATATGGACACTAACATTGATGCTCATGTCATAATTATGCTACTTGTTTATAGGACAAAATAATGACTCTTTTTTTAAAATTCCACATACACCTATTGGGTTATCTATCACTTTTCATATTCTCTATTTATATTGCATGTACAAGTTATCAATATCAATGTTTTGATTAAAACCCCAAATCTTCTAATTATGGCACACCAACTTGTAAAATGGTGGTTGTTATGCTCAAGTTAAGTTTAGCTAACCTCAAAGACCCCTTTATTAGTGAGGACTACCTACATAGCCATATAATCCAAAGAGGCCTCAAATTGATCTAGTTATTCCCATTATGTGGGCTTTATGTCTCCAAGAATCAAAATGAACCACTAGGGTTTGGTAGAGGGGATTCTAAGGGCACTAAGAAAATAACTACTAATTTGAATGACACATGAATCCACTATAAGTTGAAGGTATCTATCTAGGTGAAATATTGACCTAAAAACTAGGCTAAGGATGGCATGATCAAGTGCACAAATGGCACATGTATCTCTAACTAGTCTAACCATATAATTACAAGTAGATAAATGGGAAAACAATGCGCTTTAATTAAATGAGATAGGATATTTGAATAATTATGTAATACCAATCAAAGAAAACATTTAAGAAACATGAAAACATGATGAATTAAGAATGATTTCATATTTAAAGATGCTTCCAAGGAGAGAAAATCCATAAAACATCAAAACCTATGCTAATACATTTTTAAATTAAATAATCTAGCATATAATCACTAACCCTAGAAAATACTTTACTCTAAACTAACTATAATGTTTCATCTTGTAAGCAATGTGCCTTCAGATCTTACTCATACATAATTAAAATGTTATACCAACCATGATTCTATGTTTGATATAGATATGGAGGAAGATTGAGTTGTAGTGTAGAGCCTTGTCTAATCCAATGCCCACAAGCAAGGAGATAATGTGAAGTAGAAATAATAAAAGGGTATGGATTCCAATCCAAGTGTAGAAATTAGGTGCAATGCAAATTGAAGGGGATAAGAGAAACAAAAATAGAATTAAAAATAACTAGGAGAACTAATGGTTTATCCAACATAGCAAGCAAGTGTGTATATGAACCTTTGTCTATGGAAGAGTATGAATCCATAATGGGATCTCAATGATTAAGTATGAATCAAGAGAGATTCAATAATATAAATAGAGCCCCTAAATATATAGGAAAAGAGGCTGGAATGATTGTTGTCAAGTCAAATAGAGTAGTGTGAGGCTCAAATATCATAAAAAGTAATATGTTTTACCATTTTTCAATAAAGAAGCATAAAAATACCTAATATATAAGAGTTACGGATAATATTTCAAATGTTTGGCCAAAATAAGTGGGTTAGACCACATTTATTTTTCAAAAGTAGTGACCTAGGCCATCCATCCTTTCAAAGGTCTATGAGGTGCATAAAAATGGTCTTGTAAGGTGTGAGAGCTCTGATAAAGTATAGGGAGGGTCTAGTGTGGATACATAATAGAATGCGGATCTTTCCAAGTGTCTCAGTAGGATCAAATATGACTCATAGTGAAAGTGACATGCATAATGACTAAATATTCAATCATTAGGAGGAACAAGGTTAGAGGAATCATGATTACATATGCTTGAGGTAAAATAAGTTGATTTTTAGCAAACTAAAGAGTGTTATGCAATGATTGAGATCCAAAAAATAATAAAAAAGATATTGGGAAAATGCAAAAACAACATTACCTATACCTACCTAATCAAGATAGTAGTGAAATAATAGTTTATGACATGATCTAATGGGTGATAGTGTAAACTATATACAATCCAAATTTAGCTCCAGATCCAACTCCTAAATAGAAGAGACAAAAATTGACATCAAACAAAAAATTCCAAGATGAAATGAGGGATGTAGGAGGTATTAGAGTACTCAAAATGGGTGAGAAAATAGTGTATTACCTCAGAGAGAGAGGAAAAAATCAAATTTAATGATGTTTCAGACCCTAAATAACTGATACATGGCTAATAATGAGCTAGATAATAACTACACATAGCATTTACCTAGAGGATGGGACTCGATCAGGGATTCAATTATCAAGTAATACTCAGTAGCATTGTTTATCTTGTTGGTAAGGTAGAAACTATTTGTATCAAGATCCTATCCCTATGGGTCATCAATAGTCTAAGCCATGATGATGCATCTTAGGTTACCTTAACTTCCATGATTATTATTAATCACCACTTAATGGTGCACCATGATGGGGGTCAAGTACAAAAGATACCATTGTGAAAGGTTTATCTTAACGCGGACTAGTATGTGCAAGTTGTACAAGGGAGACATAAAACACTACTAAATAAAAATCAAATGGAATTTACTAATGTCAATGAAAATGAAAGGCAAAAAGGGGTGATATGAGGACAATGTAAGATTAATATTGGTTATACAAGACTAGAGGAAGTCCTATGTAACCACAACCACTAACCTGTACCACCCACAAAAATGAAAGAGGAGTGGTAGGAGGTTCATGAAAGATGAATACTAGTTAGAGAAGACTTTAAAAAGTCTCAAAAAAACACAACCACTAACCCACACACCTATAGAAATATTAAATAAGGAGAGAGGGAGTCAATATAAGACCAACTTCAAGTAAGTAGTATCACTACTGGTGGAAAGAATTAAAAGAATCTACTTATATCTAAAGGTGCATCTAAAGATGAGTGTATAGGATAAATAACCAAGGAGACCCAAAGGTCTAAAAAAAATGTCCCAAAAGATATAATCCATTTAATAGGGGCATGAGGAGAGTGTTATAAAAATATCTTAAGCTTACAAGGACACCACAAGCTTGGACCATAACATTCCTCAAGGGGAGACCACTACTTAACCCTAACCAATTTTCTTCCCCAAAGAAAGTTCATCGATTATCCTACCATTTGAATGGATATAACGAACTTAGACAAGCATTAAAAGAGGACTATTAAAAGGGAATTGGGGAAGGATTGAAATGAAGCATCCAAATCCTTAGGTTCATCAATCATAACCTAAAAGATAAGAATTATTTATGTCAGGTCATTGTTGATAAATGGGAATGGGGGAAGGAATGAAATTAAGCATCCAAATCCTTAGGTTCATCAATAATAGCCTAAAACATAAGAATTATTTAAGTGGGGTAATTGTCAATAAATGGGATCTATGAACCTAAACAAGGAATAGGGTAGAAATGCTTATGATGTGTCATCATGATCTACTTGTAATCCCTCATCTCATTGAATGAGTTACATTTCATGACATGGATGACATGGAATTCAATATTAGAATTATCAACTCTAGATTACAATATGAGAGAGGTACTAAGAGTGATATATCTAAGATGGATAAGTTGTGATGATTGAAGGGGCTCAATAGTTAGGGATATGTCTTAAAAGAGATCACCTAAGAGTGAAGATCCTCCTTATGACTCAAAATAAGGAGGAAGTGATGGAGAGTTTAAAACATGCACAATAGTATTGAACATAGACCAATAGTCATCTAGATCAAACTATTCATCCTTGATAAAGTAATATTCATATACAAGCACCTTGGTTGAACCAGTAGGGTCCCATGAAGAGATACACAAAGACTCGATAGAGATATTTGTATGATAATATACATACTCCCAAGGATATAGGTTAGCCTATAAGTTATGAACCTTGCCTTCATGTATGAATTAGAACACAATAAATGTTATTGATGTAACTACCTACATGGTTACAATATAAGGACAAAACAAGATCATGTTGTATGAGATATATAAGTCTAAAACACAAAAATTGATCCTGATAGTCTTGGGTTTGAGCTTGACCTTAATCTTCATATTTCCCACTAGAAAAATTATGATGAGACTCATAGATTTTGTTGTGAATAATACCCAACTCATTGAATGCCTGCAAAGGCATGATGTTTAACATGACACCCTCATAAATGATGTATAAATTCTCAATTGAGGCCTCTATATAGAGAGGGAAACAATCCCTCTTTTATATAATGTAAGAATTTGGAAAATATGTGGGTTCAATTGATAAGATAGATGGATTAGGGTGATCATGGATGTCTAAGTTAAATAGAAAATCAACATGAACTAGTAGCAGTGCCTGATTGGAGTGACCAAGATCATAAAAAATGGGGGCCCTTTAAACAAGGAAAAGTTAGAGAAGGTCCTAGATGGATATTCTTGTAAAGAGGGACTGTAACTCCTCTATATCAGAGTAAAGATGTTGCCTATCTTGGGGAGGGATAATACACTAAAACTCAAACATGACATTGGGATTCCATGCCCGTATGAGTGGGAACATGAAACCATATATTCTAGTATCTTTGATGGGTCCTTTCATCTGGCCTAAGAATGTGTTTAAAAACCACTCATATCTAGTAAAGGCTATGTCAATAGTAATAATGTCCTTGATATTATTATGCTTAGCCTCTCTTTTTAGGTCAGCCAAGGAAGAGAAACTAGAAAAGGTAGAAGCATGATAAGTAGAGATATGGTCCTTAGCCTTGGATTTATTTTTCTTCTTCTTATTTTCATTGTTTTGGTTAGGAAAAGGCTTTGTGAGTGCAAACAACTTGTGGTTGTGTGTAAAAAGTGGAGATATATAAGGAGTGGATGAGGCCTTCACACTATATTTTTGGCCAACACATTCCTTGTTAGAATGCCTCTTAATCTTATGGAAGTTAAAAAAATTATGGGATCATAGAGATATAATACCCAATTCCCTTATCCACTTTTTTTAGTAACATTATTTTCATTTTATCTCTTATTTAGATCATCTACTGCACATCCATCCTTATTCTCCTTAGGAGAATTAGTGACACTATCTTTAGTCACATTACGGTTGTGATTGATTGAGGAGGACTACTTTTGAGTTGGCATGGGATGAATGCCCACATGAACTATGAAGAACTCAATCTTCAAAAACCTTGTTAACAACTTCATCATAATAAGTGGGTTCATACTTGAGGACCTCAAGGTGAATCTCTTGCCTTAATGCTCACATGATCATGTCATATATTTGATCATCTAAGAATATTATCTAGCAAATATGGATGGTTGAACTCCACATGTGTGTGAAATCAAATTTAGACTCGCCCTTGTCCTGAACTATGGAGGTGATTCATTGGATGTAAAGATTAAATAATTTATAAATATTGAATTATTAGAGGAATTCATCCACAAGGATATGGAATATAGAAATATAATTTTATGGTAGATTCTAGAAACAAACTAGAGCTTCGACTTGTAGATAATGAGAAAAGAGATTTAACATCATGCATTCATCTTGTTCCCAATATACACATGTCATCATAATTATCATCTTATGATCCATGGGACTAACATGTCAAGTCCCATTGAACTTGGATAATTCATGGATTGAAGTAGGAAGGGGAATAACATGCATCCAAAGGTTTTGAGGGTTATTACAGATATTCTCATAGGCATGGTTGATATTAGGTTGGCAATGAGATTCATGAGGAGGCTCATAGGGGTGATGATGTTTCCTATACAATTATGAATCATCATAGCCTCGATCATGTGGGAAATGATGTTATGATAGATCCCTAGGTGGGAGACACACATAATAATGATATTCCCAAAAATGTAATGGTGATGACCATGAGATGGATATCGTTCCACATGGGGATGACAAGCTAGCATGAGATACATGGGGGAGTGGTCATTATGACCTAAATCCCAAAGACATTGGTCATGCATGGAAAGATGAGGGTCCATAAGAGGGAACTAATGTTTTGGATAGGCATGAAATGGATCTAAAGTTTTCAAATGGTGGTTAAAATTAATACACTCTTTTGAAACCCTAAAGGAAGGATTAGGAGGGGGATGGCTCCATGGGAGGTGGATCTTGAATCATTTCCAAATGTCCATTTCTTTCAACATGGATAATATGTGGTTCTCATAATATATTATTTTGCTAAGAAATATTTGGATAACTCATATGAAAATTGGTTGAGAACCCAAACCTGAAAGGATGTTGGCTCTATCTCTAAAGGAAGCATGTTACCTACTCTTATGGGAAAATGGTGTTTTTCATTCAATTTTGATAACTCTAAATTATTTTTCATAAATAATCAAGCTCAAATAATTAAAATATGTCATCTTCACCCCTCAAAGATGAATAAAAAGTGGTTTGAATTCAAATGGAAATATCCTCAAATAGGTAAAGCTTGGACTACCAGAAAAGTGAATGAGCCCATTCATTATACATTTTACAATATTGTTCCCTATGGAACATTAGTAATGGTCATTTGGATAGGTTGGGGTCATATATTTAACCCTAGGGTTTCTATTCCATTCTATTGTAACTTCATCCTATTCAGGGGTGAGCTCAGGGACAAGACCCTAAATATAATGATAATAGTATCCTATAGGTGGGAGGCTAGACATAGATGAAGTAAATTAAGAGAAATTAGTAACATAGCATGTTATATACCTAGGAGAGAGGAGGAAATAAATATAAATCAAGGATAAACAACCAAATAAAGATATAAAATATAATTGAAAGCAAGTCCTTGTAACTATAAGTGGGAAATTGGCTACAAGACCTCAAAAAAAGCTAGAATTAATGTGAAAACTGATAAAAGGTCCCACCAGGTTTGTAAGAATGTAACTCTATAAATCTAAATGATCCACTAGGGTTTGGTTAATAGAGTACCAATGGTACTAAGTAAACACTTACTATGTTGAAGACATAGGAAGCCACTAAAATTCTAAGGTAACTATCTAGGTTTCTAGCTTGCACTGGGCCAAAGACCAACTTGAAAATAAGGTTAGGGATAACATGATCAAGTGAACAAAGGACATAGGTATCTCTAACTAGTTTAACAATATAATTTAAATTATTTAAAGGGGAAAAATACATTTTAAGTAAATAAACTATGTTATTTTAAAGTTTAAACACTACCAAGCAAGTAAAATGTTTAATAAGCATGCATATCTAAAGAATGAATAATGATTTCAAAGTGAAAGATAATTTTAATGAGAGAAAATGCATAAAATTTAAAAAACCTATGATAATACATGTTTAATTCAAGCTAATATAGCATATAACCACTAACCCTAGAAACTACATGACTCTACACTAACTAAAAGGTTGCACCTTGCAGTCAATGTTCCCTCACATCATGGTAAAACATAATTCACATGTTCTAACAATTGTGATTCTAAGATTGATCCATATTTTGAGGAATACTTAGCTAAACTTTAGGATGTTTTGTAATCCAATATACACCATCAAGGAGATAAGGTGAATAAATAAAAAACAAAGGGTGTGGAAGCCAATCCATGTTCCCATATTATGTGCAATGCTAACATAAGGATATCAGAGCAAACAACAATGAAGATAGAATAATTAGGAGTAGAAATGGTGTATCTAACTCATTAATCACATCTATATGTGAACCTATTTCTAAAGAGGAGTATAAATCAAAAATGGGATATCAATGATCAAGAATGAATTAAGTGAGAGTGAAGAAGATTAATATACCCCTTGAGTATAAAGGAATATGGGTTGGAATGAATGTTTGTAAGTCAAATAGGGTAGCCCAAGGATCAGATCTCTCAAGAAGTGGTTTTTTTTATTGCTTTGTGTTGTCCCCAAAAGATGTCACTCATTTTTCAAAACAACATATGAACTATTTTGGCCCTGCACAGACCAAATTGTCTCTTCTCTTTTTGAAATTTGTTATGAGATTTCCAATTCCTCATTTTTTCAAGCTTTTTCAGTAAAGAGACTAGTAGGTTCAATAGATTAAAAGGCTTCTGTAGACAAGTTCAATCAAAAGAACCAGTTTCCAATACTTTATCCTTTTCAAGATCGGTTCAACACCTTGGTTCAACCAAAATGTCCATCGATAAGCTTTTAAGCAAGGATTGAACCATTGCACCATTGAACTGTTGAAACTTGAACCATTTTTGGTTCAATGGGTTCAAGGTTCAATGTCATCAACAAAATTTTAGTGCATTTGTCAAAGGTTCAAAGTTTAACTACTTCCAGGTTCAATGGCTTCAAAACACTTATCAAAGAGAAGAAGGTTTGAACCATTGAACTATTGAACCATTGAACCACTTTAGTGTAAAGGTTTAACGGGTTCAATAGTTTAACACGTTAAACAACCAAATGGTTCAATGCATTTGGTTCAAAAAGATCAAAAGGACTTAGCCAAATAAAAAGAATGAACCATTGAACCTTGAACCGCTTCAAGGTTAACTGAGTTCATAGGTTCAAAGGTTCAAAGGTGGACTTAGACAAGAAAAGAAGCAACAAATAGGTGGTTCAAAAAATGGTTCAACCAAGGAGCACACAAAAGAAAAGGACAAGTGAAAGCTACCAAGTGTCATCTACCAAGACACATTGTACTTTGTTTCTAAAAAGTAGTGGATATTGCCATGTGTCCCTTTTAAAGCTTGTCAGAAGCCTCCCGGTGTCAATATTCACAGTCCCTTCCTTTCGTTTCACTGTATTGAGCAAGGACCATGGTGGGTCTCAAATGAGTGACTAAAACAAATGAAACGCAACAAGTGTCATCGTCCACAAGAACCCAAATGAGCCCCAAACATTTTTATTGTGTTACAAAATCCTAAGAGTGGAAAGTGCCAAGTGTCAATGGTGGAAGGTTTCAATATGATTTAGTGGAAGATGCCACATGTCACTAGTAAGAATCAATGGAAGTCGACAAGTGTCATCATCCACGTGAATTAGAAATGAGTCTCAAATGTTTCTACAAGTGTTTTTAGAGGTTCAACAGAATCCATCATGTGTCATCTCCTATATGACTCTCAAAATTTTATAAGAGATCCTATAAATTAGGTGGATGCTTCCACGTGTCCTCACCTATTTCGTCATAAGGTGCCATGTGTCACTTTTTAAAAGCAGTGGAAGGCACCATGTGTCAAAGATGAAACATTCTTGATACAGAGACACAGAGCCAAGGAAAGTTTTCCTTTAGACAAATTGTCCAAAGGAATTTCTTCAGACATTTAGTTTGAAGGAAATAAGGAGACAATAGCCTAACCGAAGAAATTAAAGCCCAAAGACCACCTAGATGATCTTGAAGGGTAGTTGACACTCATGAAATGGACCTTTTTCAAGACCTCGATGGGAAAGTTCCCTTTGGGAAGGATCAAGCCTCAAAGTGCAGCAGAAGTTGCCAAGTGTCATATATCGAGACACAGTCTCTAACAAGTTTCAAAGTGGTGGAACTCACCATGTGTCCCATCCCAACTCAACAAAGCGCGACAAGTGTCTGCATTCGCACTTTTAGCCTCTAAAATTTTTTAAAGCTTATTCCAATAACCTTATTTCAAAGCTATGGATGCTACCATGTGTCCTCACCTATGTCATAGTAGAAAGTTACCATAGTAAGTGAGAAAGACACAAAGGAGTTGCTAAGTAGAATGACAGTCCTCCAAATGTCAAATTTAGGATGACTGACTAGCCATTAACATTCAAAATATGAAAGACCCGTGGATGTCAAATTTGCTACAATGAAGTGTATGTTGATCTTTGTAAGCTTAAAACATGGACCCAAATGAATTCAAAGACCCTAAGGCTAGGGCCAAAGGAAGAAGAGAAAAAGAGGGAAATCTCAGCGAGAGTTATTCCCAATAGATGGAGCAGTTTGCCAAGTAGGTATTTGGGGCCTGTAAGCATTAAAAGTATAACCTATTTGTCCCCTTTGGCATAAAAGAAACATGGATAGTTACATAGGTAGTAGATGATGGAGTGAGTGATTCGAGCTTGGGAGAAGACACTAGAGATGAATCAACATGCCACAGTTAAGGTAGTTGCCCTACTCCAACATGGCCCTCCCTGACAGAATAAAAAATGCATCCAAGGCATTAATGCATAGTATGGGTCGCTCCATGGGACAAAGTGCCAAGCCTCCCTTGGCCTCTATATAATTTAATCTCTTATATCATTTGAAGGAGATATTCCCTTTACCAAAAGTGAAACTTTGCCCAAATTGAAAGGCATCACTGAGACTTTGAGCTCAGATTATTTATCATATTTCTTTGTTTGAATCAGAAAGTAAGTTACTTTCAGACTTTGTGCTATTATAGATTGTATCATTCTAGGAGGCTATTCTTATGTGTATTTCCTAAATGTATTCTTGTTTATTCAATTTAACAAGTAGAGCTATTGGAAGTGATAAGGAAGGTGCCCTGAAGCCAACTACTTTTAGACTTTGTGCTATCATAGTTGTCTTTAGTGTGTGTTTGTTTTGTCTCGGTGTAAAGGACCTTGGAACGACTTTGTGCCCCCATTGTTCTTCATACCTCACTCTTGGGTAGTCAAGGTGGAGATTTGTGCTACATCTTAGATTGCTTGTTACTCTATACTTTGTCATCAGTCACTTGTTACCAGAAAGATTCATGTTATTTGCAAGAACAAGCACTTCTGAAAGAAGAGAAGTGCCTTCTATCATTTCACCAGGATTTCTACTATCTAGGAAGGGATCTAGCTCTTGGTTGAATGTTACTTCTAAAATAAGAGAAGTACCTTCACCAATCACCTAGGATTTATCCTTTGATTTGTGAGCATCATCTCTGAAAAAGAGAGATGGATGGTTTATTCTACCCCTAAGTGTTATTTTCTACTTATATATAGTATATAGCACCTTTATACCTATAGGGAATCTCCCCTTGATGAGAGGAGAGATTTGTACCCTCTGGATGTGGTAAACCTAAAAATTTAGATGACCAATCTCCCTATGCTGTGGTTGAAGAGACCTATTTTGCTCACCAGTTAGCTGGTCGACAACTATTCACCCAATAGTTTTTGGCGACTCTACTGGGGAAGGATAAGCAGTTTGAAGCCTCAAGCTTCAAATTAAAGTAAGACAAGTCCTTTTCCATTTTTGATTCACAATCTGGCAACTCCATGCTATACCTAAAGCCAGAGAGCTCAAGGTGTTGTTGACCCTATCTTTGAGTTGGCATACAAAGGAAATTTTGACTTACTTTCTCCCCAACCTCAAGTTCAAAGATCTAGGAGTGTCCCTCCTACCTATACCAGGACACCAACACAAGGTAGAGTTACTTTTCTTGCTGTTAGTAGAGCCTTGCCTATCCAAATTCCATCAAGATTTGTTATCCCTGATTTCAATAATCCAATCATGAGAGTTTGAGGCCCCTAGGGTAACTCTTTTGGCCCACTAAATTTGACTCCACCCCAACAAGAACTTCCACGTAGCTCAAGAAATAATTTCCCCAAATTATTTGGGGATGGAAAAGTTCATCCTGATGAACACATTGTAGCCTTTAGCATATCTTGTGGTGTGATAGGGATAGAATTTGAGGATGTGGTAGTTAGGATTTTCATGGAAACACTACAAGGTGTTGTTGTAGACTGGTTCTACCATCTGTAAGATAGATCAGTGACTGATTGGGACACACTTAAAGCCAAGTTTGAAGGCAAGTTCAAGCCTATAGAAGATGCACATGCTTTGCTAGCCTAGCTTACATAGATGACGAAGGAACTTCATGAACCCCTGAGGGATTTCATAGCAAAGTTTGACAAGCTAAGGAATCAAATTCCTATCATTGCTCAACCCACACCTGAAAACCTCAAATGCTTCTTCATTAAATCACAACTACCTAAAGTGAGTTTTCTATTGGGATGTGCTAGCCATATATCCCTTGAGGATACTGAAGACTTGGCTACTGAGGTAGAAGATTCCCTTATCTTGGTAGGAAAGATAAGGAGAGATCCAAATAGAGGAAAACCCTCTTCATCTTTTGAATACTTACCCACAGCCACCACTGATCAAATGGTGCAAAAGATGGAAAATGAATTGCTAGCCCTAAAAAGGCAAATGGCACAAGGTATGTCATCTACTCCTTCATACAGAGATGTACCAAGGAGGACACTCTGTAATCAGGTGTACCAAGGCAATGCTACTAGGAATCAAGGGCAGCCAAATCATTTTCCTTCCCCACAGAGGAACCTTGCCCTTAAAGCACCTCCAACCAACTTAGCAGTTGGATATCTGGAAACTAAACATGATTTCTCTTTCCAACCTGAGTTTGATCAAGAAAATGATGTCGATCTCTTCATGAAGGGTCAAGAAGAGTCATCTAGTGAGTCCCACATTGGTTTCTTAAATTATCAGGATGAACCCTGAGGTGAAGGTAATGCAACTGAGGGGTCATATGTTGTATTCACCTAGTCCAAAAATCAACCAGCTTAACAAGATGATAAGGAGAAAGTAGAGGAACAACCTGAACTAGCAGTTTCAATTTCTAGGTAGGTGTCTACTCTTCCTTTCCAACCAAAGGACCCAGTGATTGGAAGAAAGGTAAGTACCTCAAATACCCCTACACCTTCTACTTCAATTTCGCAATCTAGTCCTTCCCCTTCCAAAAATAAAAAGGATGAATTTCCATCCTCTACTCCTAGCTCATTCCAGACATTTGACATAATTGACCACATAAAGAAAACCAAAATTAAAATGTCTGAATTTGAGTTCCTTTAGTCCAATCCTGAGCAATTGGAAAAGTTGGTTCAATGTGTCAAGAACCAAACCATCCCTGCAAGACAAGAGGTTAAAAAAATAACTCATGATCCCCCAAGGAACATGTCTATCCCAAAAAATCTTGTCATTACTCCTCCTTCTACCCCTAGGAAAATAAAGCCTTTCTATGTTTCCCTGTTGATAAATGGTCACCAGCTCAACAATTGCATCATTGATTTTGTGGCTTCAGACAATGTCATGCCTGCTAATGTATATGTATATGTATGTGTGTGTGTGTGTATATATATATATATATATATATATATATATATATATATATATATATATATATATATATATATATGCATATATATATATATATATATATATATATATATATATATATATATATATATATATACACATATATATATATACATATATACATATATATATACATATATATATATATACATATATATATATATACATACACACACACACACACACACACACACACACACACACACACACACACACACACATATATATATAGAGAGAGAGAGAGAGATTTTTCCCCTCTGGATATGGTAAACCTACAACTTTGGATGACCAATGTCCTTATACTGTGGTTGAAGAGACCTATTTTGCTCACCAGTTAGCTAGTCGACAAAATATTCACTCAACACTTCATAATGGAAAAAACAAAAAAAATCCTAATTTTAGAAGAGTTTCAGCCCATGTTATGGATTTTTGGGTAAAATGTGAGGCCTATGTTGTAACATTTTTTCAAAATCAGCAACCTAGGCCATCCATCCTCTCTAAGGGTTTTTGGGGTGCACATAAAGGGTCCTACATGGTTTGGGAGTTTAGATAGATTATATGGAAGGTTAGAGGGGTGTAAAATGTAATTTATATCTTTTTGAGTGTCTAGTACGACCAAAAATGACACATAATGATCATAGTATGTACGAAGAGAAGATATGCAATTATCAAGAGGAATAGGGTCAAAGGTATCGTGATTATAAGCTTGTGTGTGAACAAATTTGTAATATGATATATGCAAGTGCTTGTAGTGATCCATTTGTAATTTGTAAAATAATTCTCATGTTTTTTTTATTTTCATTATTAAGACCTATTATAAGACTTATCCAATGACTAATTTATGAAAAAGGAAAATAGGGCAGAATTCCTTAGTTGTGTAGTTAATTTTTAGTAGTATGGTATAAGATTGAGACATGTTTTCTAGAGGAATAATGGATGGAAATTAACTTGTATATATACCACACCTTATAAAAAAATTATGGAAGGGTTAAAGGAAAAAAATAGGTTGACCCATACATATCTAAATATTTGTAAATTTGAGTGTATGTAAGGTATGGACACATAGGTTGGAGCAGGGACCCTAGACTTGATGCTAGTGTCCAAGTCTTAACATAAGTGTCCAAAAAGATATAAAATTTTTCAAGTTTTGTTACTAAAAATGAGGGATATATATATCAATTTTAATCATAGTATGGGCTGTAAGTGATCTATGTAATCATAGTATCGTATTTAGACTATAAAATAATCATTTAGGCAAAATGAGATTCCAAGCACCATCCTTTTAGATGCAAAGCAGGTTAAGAACTAAAGATAGAGACATGGCTGATATTTTCCAAGTGTAAAAGAATAGTTTAACATATAAATCTAGATTTGAATATATAAATTATCCCTTTAATTTATTAATGCACAAGGATGAAATTAATAGGTTTAAAGTAAATAAATGTGTACAATGATGTATACAACATGCCTTGATTTGACTTGAGCCTATTTAAATTTGTTATATGTGTATGACTAGTAACCAAAAGCATATTACATGTAATTATTTCATATAATTTGAAAATGAATAATTCAAATTACTTTAAATAAAATAAATAAAGGAAAGAGTATGCATGTGTGTCGATGCAACCATGTTTCCCCTTGATAGTTTTCTTTGATAATGATATTTCCTAGTTGAAGCATTAGAGAGAGGTTCATAATTTAACCTTGGGAATGTGAAGAGGGGAATTTGATGGTGAGCATGCCCCCAATCCAATATGAGGGTATGTTATTGAACATCTATCAAGAGCCTAAGTCAAATTATGTAACCATATCAACCCACCATAAATAAAATTAGTTCTAATTCTATTAAGAGCATTGAATCTTGACAATAATCAAATGAGTTAACTATTGTAATAGATAAATTTTCAAATGGTGCATCATGGTAAGGTTAGTGCATGAATAGTGTATCTATAATTTGGTCCATTTTCATGGGATATGCACCTCAGACGTGTCTCAAGTTGAACTATCTATGAAAATGTAACCTTTACTATGTAAAGTGTGTATAATATGTGTCATAAATCTGAAAAACATTATCCCAAGTATGTTCCAAATCTATACTATTATGTCCCAAGTGTATAATAAAATAATCTAAATTATAGAATATTCTTCCAATTCTACCAATTGTATGTATGTGGTGTCATGTATGTATGACATGAGCCCACTTATATAACCACCATTTTCAGGGCGTGTGAAGGAAAATTGATAGTCATATTATCTCAAAATGATAAGACAATTATGTTGTATCTATTTTAATAACATAGTAAAGTATATATAGTGGTATCATGTCAAAATATCTATGTCAATTAAGCTATTAATAGGCATACATAAAAATCCATAAGATGCATGATCAAATGTTACATACTCAAGGGGAGGACATATTCAAAATCCCACACACCAAAGAAACAAGAAAAACTTGGAGCATTGTGGCCAACAAAAAAATAACATATTCAAAGGTTCTTCAAGAAAGATGAGGACACAAACTATAAGCATGCTCAAGTAAGCTATATGAATAGATGAAGTAAGTGAAATATAAGAAACTAGCATAATCATGACATACTCATCCCTTCATACATATGTTAGCAAAATGTAACATACAATAACATAATAAGTTAATTATGTAATATAGTAGCATGCGTATATCCATGTATAAATATTATTATAAAATTTCAATTATGATAATATAAAATGGTCATAAAATAATAAAACCTTTGTCAATCAGGATCAATAGAATCAAGATGACCGAACATAGTGTGTTACATAGGAAGAGGAAAGGTCCAACATTTTCATGATTATGTATCATGTATCTAATGTATGCATTTATCAAACTCAAGTAACTATGAAACATATGCGTATAGAAATGATATGATATTTATTAACATAAAGTAAACAACATATAAAAATGCTAGTAAACATGCAGAATGCTAAATATTTTTGGATATTTTGTTTTATTTGAATGTTTTTTTGTTTTCATGATTATTTTATTTTTGTGATTTTTTTAGAAGGGACTAAACTAATAAGGCCTCATCATTAAATAGTGTATAACCAACTGATGACCTTAATAATTAACTATTGTTGATAGTGAATCGTTGCAACTATTAGATGCTCTCTTATAGTTATCACCCAGGAGCCATTTGTATTGATTTATCCTTATATGCATCAAGTTCGATGTGAACCTCCTTATCCTCAAAAGGAATGGTGATGAACAAGTTTTTAGTATCCACTTTCACATTCATATTGTCCAACCATTGCTTCCCAAAATGGAATGTCAAATATGGCTCTTGATCCAATACCCATATAACTATAGGGACCACTTTATATACACATGTAATGTGTAAGATAATTAATCCAATAGATTATGGAAAGAGTGGACAATGTTTTGACACCTATGTAGTATGTCCTAAGTATCATAAACATGGAACACTACAAACTATGTTCTAATTATCTATATCAAACATGAGATGCTCATAATAATCCCTAATAATACTTTCAATTATGGTTAGATTATATTCACATGGGAATTTCCAAGTATGCCCTCATGTAATTTTACTTTTAAAGTTTTTTAGGTCAAAGATCTTGGTCATTTTTCTTGCATAATTTGTATATGCCCTTTAGTTTTGTATTTCAGAAATTTATTTTGTAATGACTCATAATGGTCTCTATCATGACCTATGATTATATGATAATTTTAATATTTTGATCCTTATGTATGAACTAACCTACCCCCTACCCTGTGTCTAGTAGTTGGTAAAGATATCATCTTGTTCTAAAGTAACATAGTGGATTCTATGTTCAGAATTTTGTGTTATTGTGATCTATAAAATTTGTTGTGGTAACTTATTTGAGGATTTCACATCATTCACATGATGTATTTTCATTTTTAACTTGTAATTTTGACTTAAATATTTTTACCAAGAGGGATGGATTGAATAACAATAATTCACATGCTCATTTTATATTTTTATCTTGCCTTTATCTAAAGATATTATTGAATCCTCTAGTGATCAATTTAGCTTGTATATAAGAGGACCTATAGGTGTGAATATATTATTGGATATATTATAAATTGGATCAAAATTTATATTGTGTAACTATTCATCTATAATATCATGAGTAAGATCATCATCACTATCATAGTAATCAAAAAACATGTCCTCTTGCTACTCAGAATTTACCAATAAAGAAAGCTCAAATGTTTGATTTTTTGGTTGTTGTAGTATCATTGGCTACTTTTTGAATGGAGGTTTCTTGATATCCTTTTCCTTATTTTCATTATACATGTGTATTTTGAATGTTAGTTCCTTAATAACAGCTTGAGCTAAATGGTTTATCTTACTTTATTCACATGTATCATAAATAAATAAATTATTGATTGAAATAACTTACTTAGGTGGTACCATTTGAGAAACCCATTATGTGTCATAATGTAACATTTTCAAAGTTTTCAAGGGTTAATAATATATAGGCATTATCCATTATTTCCCATCATATACAAATTTTACACATCAATTTAATGTAGATGGTATAACTTCCATAATGTGTATGTAAGGTCAACCTAAAAGTAAGTTATAATTCAATGATTAATACATTACTTGGGATGTATATTATATTATTTTTATCTCTAATGTCACACCTAATGTTATTTGTCCAATTGCTGGGTTTCATGAACTATCAAATTCTTTGATATTTTTAATTTCCAATTTCTGAAGGCAATCACTACGAATACCATTGTTTTTGAGAATTCTATATCACAAATGTTTAGATATGATTATTCATTCATTAGTGGTCTCTTGATTCCCTTATTATGAATGTTGACTTCTATGAATATTGACAAATCTTGATCAATAATATCCTTTTAGGGTAAATTTATGTATCTAAAAGTTATGAGATTTACATTAATTTTGAAATCTTGCATAATATCCATAAAATAAGTTGGCTCTATGTCCCTTAGTACTTTATTTTCATGCAAGGATTCATATAATATATATTTATAGATAGTTGATTGTTTCAAAATCTCAAATATTGATATATTAGAATGGTTATTAATTAATTTTTCAATCATGTCATACCCTTTATATTTTATTAACACCTTAGGTTTAGGATGAACATGTTGTATATTAACATGTGACTAAATAGGTTAGGAACCCTTTCCTTTTCGTTTGGTGTCAACATGGAATTTGGAATCGAATATAATATATGGGTGAATAATGGGAGAAGGATCATAATTTTCACTTGAATAGGGTATAGGTGGGATAAAACTTTGATAACATGCACATTGGTGCCTAGCGAAGCTTGAAAAAAGTTAAATGATGTTGCAATAAGAATTATAAAGAGAGATTATATTTTTATCTTGTGTTAAATCACTCTCCTTGTTTGTACCAATTTTTTGACTCCATTTGAATATATCATTGATTAACTTAAAAATATATGAAAAGGGCAAGAAATTAATATCATAATGTATTGTGCAAGAAAATAAGCACTATATGTATCCATATTAAACATGATGAACTTCTTCAAGAATTGGAAAAAATCTAATTTTTAACAACTTCAAAAATCAAAATATCAGATAATCTTAGGAAAATCTAAGATTGCATGAAAATACTCAAAGATTGTGTTCAAAAAAAAGTTTAACCCTTTTTTGATATAAAGAATAACACTAAGAGTGTAGCCTAATCAGACAAGGAGTAAGCTACTCTAGAAACTAGGGTAATTAAATGAATTAGATTTTACTATTATTATTATGAGATATACTAAATATAGGCATATGCCAAATATGAAAAGTACAACATTTAATATTCTTATAATAGCAACATGAAGCAGAAATTGTACTTCACTTATACAATTATGTGCAGGCATATCTAAGTAGTAAAGGTACATAAGTGGACTATCTTAATATTTAGATCCCATTTTCATATTCTATATATTTATTTTTTATCAACATAGACACGTGTTCTTCCTTGTGGACACTAGCATTGAAGCTAGTGCCCTAATTATGCCACTAGTGTCGAGTATGGAATATCAACTATTTTATAAAATTTCTACATGTATCTATTATGGTTGAATTTCACCTTACAAATTATCTATTTTATTGTGAAAACAAGTTCTTGATATCATTTTTTTAATCAAAACCCTATATCATCTAATTATGCCATGTTCCCTTGAAAAATGGTGGTTAGTGGGTTCAAGGGAAGTCGTGCTAACCTCAAATATCCCTCTATCAATGAGTTTTTATTAAAAATCCATATACTCTGAAGAGGGCATCAAACTGATGTAGTTATCCCCTTATGTGGGATTATGTGTGAATAAATGTGTAATATGATATATGTAATTACATGTAGTTATATCTCTTGTAACTCAACAAATGCATCTCATGGTATGTTATTTTTATGCTTAAAACTTGTAATAATATCACTCTTACTACTGATTTTAAAATAGGAAATAATAGGGGAAAATATCTTAGTTGTGTAATAGATTTTTAGTGGTGTAGTATAAGCTTGAGAAGTGATTGCTACATGAATAATGAGTGGACTTTAACCTATATTTGTACCACACCTTTTGATTTTTTTACAATAGACAAGTTAATGGAAAAAAATAGGCCCACTCATACATATTGAATGATTTAAAGATTATAGTGTCTATAAGGTAATGACACATATGTTGGATTAGGTAAATTAACATTGATGTTAGTGTCTAATTCATAATGCAAGTGTATATGAAGATGTAAAGTTTTTAAAGTTATTCAACTATCAGTGAAGGATATATTACATGTTTTAAATTATCATGGGTTATAGGTGATCTACGTAAATAGAATATCAAATTTAGAGTATAATATAAGCATTTAGGCATAGTGATATGGTGAACATGAGGCTTTCATCTACCAGGAAAGTCAATAATTGAAGTGTAGAACCATCACTAATATTTCCAAGTGTACAAAACTAATTTAACATATATATCAAGATTTGAGTATCTATAGATATGGCTTCTAGATGAGTAATTTTATAGATTTAGGTTTAGATGACAAATTGGTAGATATTGGAGGAGGCTTATTTATCACATGTTTTTTGATTGGACCAAATTCTGCATAAATGCATTTTTATTCAATTAGTATAGCAGTATAATCATGATACATGTACTTTATCGTTATTGATGAGAAATAAATGTCACACTAGAGGATATGAGATTTATCTTATAACTTTCTATTTTTGGTGAGAGGACCTTAGTGATGGATGTGTAGGGATTAGTATATATGCAACAGGAACATAGATTCATGATAGGTAGACTAGAGGGTGTTAATCAGGGTGGTAAAAATTTATTAGAGTAGAATTTATGATCTACATGATGGTGGAAATTTATATGTTGTATATTTCCCTCATTTATATTAGTAGATGTGAAACTATATCTATATCCTATCATATATACTATTTAGTTTATTCCATTTAAGAGAGTTACATGAGATATTCTTCTAGGCATATCATGTTGGCCCATTTATAGTATGATTTATATAGATTTACCTTGGAAGTACATCTAGGTGCTCTTGAAGCTATTACATTGTTACATGTATTGGTGTATAATCGCATCTCTATGGTTCATCCATTTATTATTCTACATTAGGATTGGACTCATCATGATGTATTTAAATCTTGATAGGTAATCTATGATGGATGGGGTTGAGTACCATGGAGTACACTATACCTTGTATTAAAATCAAGTGATAAATATGTTGAGTTTATTACATATGTTATGAATGTTATATCAGAGCATGATTATGTGTATATATGTAATTTGAAGTTCATTTAGATTTTATTACTAATTTATTCTCGTAATGCGGTATCATAGGTGATGAATATTGGTCTAAAATGGTAGATTTGGTCATCCATACTTTGACATGAAACATTCTCTATGACAAAATTGGTAGAGACTTTGTTTAGAGAGTTGGTCAGGTTAATGGATAATATGCATATTGGTTTCATTTGTGTGATATTATAGTTGTAGTGTATACTATAGTATTTGGAAATAATGATTACTTATATGTGGATTTTCATATATAGCCTACACCTCATTGTGATTATAATCTATCTAGTGATTTCTTTGAATGATTTTGTATTTTTTAGTATGAGTGAACACATGTCATGGTTTGTATTGGGATACTTGAGAGGTAGATATATATATATATATATATATATATATATATATCACAATCACAATCACATAGAATGGGTAGACTAGATGGGTTGCCTACTTTGAAGGATGCAAAGTCAATGAGTAGTGATATATTAGATGATGGAGATGTCCCCATCATTGCTATGTATGTATGTATGTATGTATGCATGCATGCATGCATCCATGCATGTATCTATGTATATTATTTCATTGTGTTATTTACATGCATATGTTACATGTTTAGACAGTATCAGAATTATAAGTTTCATAATTTCATTATTCATTATCTTAAAATAATGAACGTTTGATACATAATGTGTTGATAGTAATCATTGTACATTAGCATTCATTACTTATTAGTATCACATACGTGTTATTGTTAGTCAAACCTTATTTCTAATAGTATACCAAAAAATAAAATAATTGTAATGCAGTTGATAGATTTGATGTTGAAAAATTCAAAATGGCTCTTATTCTTATTGCTGTATCACCATGTAGAATTGTGATTTTTTTTTTGTAAATATTTGATGTGCTTTTTTCTTCCATATCTGTTTAAGATAAGATACATATATGTACTTGTAAAATATAATATTGGAGCATAGATAACTATGCATGTTTTAATATCACCTCTATCAAGAACATGAATGACCAATGGTTCTTGAATAGGAATATCTTGCGATAACCTGGTTGTTTTATAATTTTAACTAGAAGAAAAACTTCTTTTACTAGTTTTTTTTTCTCAAAAGACTAATAGTTCATTCATTCTTTATTTTGAATATCATATTATGTCTCAATCTTCTTAGATCAAATACAAGAAGAAGTGTGAGAAGAAGACCTTGTTGTATTTTTCTCAAAGTTAATAACTCCTCTATTAGCAAGTTGCATGATATTTTATCACAAATCATAAAAATAATGTTCATGATACCCATTAATACCATGGTAAGTAAAAAATGGTTAATCCTTTATCTTCTCAAGTACATGCAATGGATGATATTAGCTATGAAAAAGAGTGGTCAATTATTTATCAAATAATGTATGTAAAATACCATGTAGTTGATCTCTAATTTGATCAAACTAAAGTGTTTGTCTCTTAGTATAAGTAGATACATTACTATATAAATTATTTTTTATTCCAATTCTTTTCATGTATTTCAAACCATTACTTTTTGTCCTTGTTATGAACTATTGGATTAGAATAAGTTATAAATGATTATTTGTACACCAATTTTTTTAAATGTTTTCCTTTTTAATCATCTTTAGCAAAAAACATTCATTTTATAGAAGATGCATTTAATTATTCATTATTTCTTATTATGTCATGTGCATCTACACATAACCATATATAAGATATTGAAATAAGTGTAAGGATTGTGAAATTTTATTTATTTAAGTAGAGAAATAATACTCTTACTAAATATGAATTATATTTACAGATATAAGCATCCATATGTCAAAGAGTGTAATGCATTCTTAAATAATATAGCATAATCTCGAAAGGACTTATCATCACCATGATTTATGTCTTGTAAATATTCCAATGTAAATATAGTAATTTAATGATGATGATGATGATGATGATGATGATGATGATGATGATGATGATGATGATGATCATAATAATAATAATAATAATAATAATAATAATAATAATAATAATAGTAATAATAATAATAATAATAATAATAATAATAATAATAATAATAATAATAATAATAATAATAATAATAATAATAATAATAATAATAATAATAATAATAACTTCTTCAACATAGCTAAAGAACCATTATGAGGAATATATAACTAATCACAATAATATAATGTTAAAATTTTGTGGAAATCATTTAATAATATTTGTCTATCTTTAGCCCAGTGATAAAAAATGTAAATATTATTTTAAATGGTTTTCAAGGTCTCCATAACCATTAAATTAAGGAATCAAGGGCATGAAAATCTCACTTGGATAAGGATATTAAAATACATTATGTGTAAGAGGTAGTTATTGAATGACATTATCTTTGATATTAGCATGCAATGATAGTAATTGAAAATTAAAATTTGACAATTGATTTTTAATATCTCCTACAACATTAAACATAGATACAATATGGCTAGTAGGAAGAGTTGTGGTTTATAAAGGTACATCTATGAGTTGTAATTTACCATCTAATTGAAACATAGGTATAATAGAATCATAACTACAATCATTGCATTCAAAGACAACATTATTGTGTGTTTTAGGAATATTTCAAATATGATCAATCTTACCACATGATTTTTGTCCAAAATAAAGTATATCATTTTTAATATCAGTAAGATTTGCATGTATAATTTGACTCCTGCAAGACTTTTTGAAGGAAGATAAATAAATAGTATGCTCATGTGCATCGGTTTATGTATCTATAGAGAGAAGGAATAACATTTCAAAATAAATAAAAGAAACATCACATTCAATTTTTGAAACATTTGCATCAACTAAGGAAAATAAATGAAAATCACATTCAAGTTTTTTATTGTTTGCATCATTCAATATAGAATAAATATATTCAAATTTTATAATATTGGCATCATCTAGTAATGAAAAATTACATTCTACTTTTTTAACTTTTGAATCATCTATAGAAAGAGAAAGAGAATCACTTTCAACCTTTCTAACATTCAAAACCTCTAGTGAATCTAAAGTATAATCAAACTCAACTTTTGAATCATTTTTATGAGAAATGAAGATTAAAGAAGAATCACATTGATATTTTAAACAAAATTTACATTTAAATAAATTAAAGGAGAGCATTAAAATTTTGAAACATTTGCATTGCTTATATGATTAGAAACATATGTGTGTAAGAGTAGTTTTATGAATACATTAATTCATAAATTGGTTTTTATAATTATGTGTGTTTATTATACAACCTTGAATGTGATGAAGTGTGGTAAAAAAATGTAAAGTTAAATGAGGTTTGTTTTCAAATAAATCATTTTATATTGTAATTCATGCAACATAATAGTAGTAGAAGGATGATTATTATCCTTATGTTCCTTTTCTTCTAAAAAAATGTTTAATAGAGGGTTTTAAAGAATGTTTAGGGAGTTAGGCTCTTATATTTTGGAAGTGTTATAATCTTACTCACTATATGCTTTTTCAAAATCCGAATTATAATCATTAACTTCACTAAAATATTATTCATATGCATCATTAATATTATCACTCAGACAATAATCATCATTAGTCCATTTATTAGAATAATCGTAGGGTATAAAATTTATAGAAAATAGAAATTCTAAGGGATGAGGTCTATTAAAGTTCCAAATAAAGTTATTAATTTTAAACCCTAATATTTCAAGAAATAAAAAAATTAATATTATTCCAATAACACACTGACATGTGCAAACCCTAAGGGAGAATATTAAAATCGACAAAATAAATAATTAACAATGAAAATAGATCCATTTCATATTTTTGGAATATAAGAGAGGTTTATATTAAAATATTAAACAAAAAAATCCTAAAAAATAATTTGAAAATATATACACCATTCATTCCCTAAGGCAAATTTACTCAAAAGAGTAAATTGTAAATTCCATTAAATCCATTAACTAATATTTTGGTGAATAAAAATAAGTGTTTTTATCCTCTCTCTCTCTCTCTCTCTCTCTCTCTCTATATATATATATATATATATATATATATATATATGTATATATATATATATGTATGTATGTATATATATGTATGTATGTATATATATATGTGTATATATATATATATATATATATATATATATATATATATATATATATAACCTAAAAGCATTTCAATAATAGACTTTTTTATATAGGATATTATCTGAACAAGAGAGTGTCATACACAAGCCCAGGAAAGTAAAACCTGATAGTAAAATGAGGGTGAAACCCTAGGGCAAAGATTTTTTTTTAAATATGCAAAAAGGATAGGGGAAATAAAAGATCATATCTAAAACCCTAAGATAATTTTTTTTCAATAATAGAAAGAAGGTTAGAGCCCAAAGGGAAATATAGGGTTTGTTAATGTCTAAACAATAAATGGGTTCACTAATGTTTTATCTAAAATTAAATTAATATGTCACTATCCCTTTTACTAAATAGAATTATTGTAATATAATTTTAACTATGAATCATTAGGAAAAACATGCAATAATCTCTTAAAATAATATACTCAACAAGCAAGTTCAAAAAAATTAAATGCAATGTGATACGCAGATACTTAGCTCATTTATTGAACTTCACTAATATGTGCAGACTAATTGGTTGATTCATAGCTATGTCTGATGACTATAGATTATTTATTTCTAAATCCATAGACTATTTCAGGTTTGGGTTAGTATCAACATAATCAATTTAGGAATGTTATTCAATCCTAACCTTATGAAAAATAGACTTTTGATGACTATTCTACAAATTATAAACTGGATCAAGAACATTGAAATGAACATGATAGGAATGGAAAATGACACTGACCCTTTTTATTAATCTTGACCTTTAATATTGAGGTTGTAAAACTTTTTTAAATTTTTTGGTTATTTTAATAATATCTTCTTTCACTTTCTCCAACACTTTTTGACATGATTTAACACCGAAAATATCAAAACCTAGTTTCATGCACAAACACTTATAATATCAAATTGGGAGTGGGGGAAATTAGGTGAAAAGAATTGACTTGGACTGACCTTGGTCAATCCCCATTTATATAACAAGCACTTAAATACATTACCAATGATCTGAAGAGGTCTCAAACTCAAATTTAGTTATCCCACCTATCTATGTCTATGAAATAGTGATATCTAAATCTAGGTGATCTTGCTCTTAGATTACCATTGGTATGAGCATGAAAATGTAACAATAATTTAGTATAATCAATTTAAGACTTTGTATAGATATTTGAATGTGAGATTTATTATCCTATGTGCCTGATAGCATATATGTTTGTGTAGGAATCTCTTTTGATTTGAATTAAAAAATTAGTGGCATGCATAATAGAACCAAAATAATTTATAGGGGACTCCAAATCAAGGTCCAAAAATAAGAAACGTGTCTTAATACAAATTACAACATTAAAGTTCAAAACCATCAAGAAGGGGTCATTATATAAGATTTTTCATATATTCCTACTCAACCTCAAAATAACCTTGAAGCATCAAAAGAGTTTAGAGATCTTTTTTTAATGTATTTTAAGCAAAGATAATGAGAAAAGAAGGTCACAAACATATATAAAATCAAAAATTAAAATGGGGAGACTCAAAATATATGTGCCATAAGGTTTATAATTCTTAGCCAAGATCCATATCGATAACATGATTAAAAATCATTATAAAATAAGTGTTGTGCCAAATTTGGGTGTCTATATCTGCACACACACACCCTCCACCCCACCTTTAAATATATAAGTTTAATGAAACTAAAAATACTAGATGAAAGGAAAAAGGATAATTCAAACCTCATGTAGATGATTATTGTGTAGGTGTTCCATGTGCCATGATGGTCCAAATTACTCCTTAAAAATAAGATTTATGTAACTAGATGTGATTATTTTTTGATTAAAATAAAGATATAGCCATAAATTAAATATTACAAATATTATTCAAGGAGTAAGTACACTTGTATGTGTGCCATAGATAAGTTCATTATATTAGTTGTGATCTCTAGAAAAAAATTATCTTTTGGTTGAAAATTTTGAGAATTGGCGGTGATCACAAAATTTTTAGTTTTGTGTATAAAATAAATACCTCCCATTGATTGATGAAAACACCTCAATTTATCGTAGTTGTTATTTATAACTTGAAGACAAAAGGGGTTGAAATCCAAAATGGATTTTCATGTTGTAATGTTAGAGAATGTAGAATCTAAGACACGCACTACATACATTAACTAAATTGACCAATACATATGGCTTTAGATTTAAATTTCACTTTGTTCCATCATGCATAGTCAAAAGAGAATGGATGTCATCCATGCCCATAAAATATTCATAGATAAAAAATAGTATATAATATTGAAAATATGGTGTGAAATTGTGTTATTCCCATTGAATTTTGGAAATAGAATAATGTACATGACTTTGTATCATGCCCCTATCTTGATAATTATAGAATTTTTATCTATATGCATGTGCCAATTTGTAGATTAGGTTTGAAACATGTGCATGAAAGTGTATACGGCACATAAGATTATATGAATTTATACTTTATTCATGTAGTGTGTATTGATCTGTATAGCATATACCCCCATAATCTATACCAATAATTGAATTTTTAAACCATTTTAATATTTTTTTGAGTCTATGATGTGTATAATTTTGAAATATGTAATATAAGTACACATTTATGGCATATTCCCCCAATATTGTACCAATATCTAAACCTTTGAAGTCTCATTGTGAAATGATGAATGGTTGAATATCAATTTTTTTGGTATGTTCGTTGTTTTTACCCCATGTATTTCCCACTTTCGAGATGAGGGATGAGAATAGTGAATTAATTGGATAAAAATATATAGATAATTAGATAATTTTGATTAGTTATAATAAGTTCCATATCGCGTATAAAATTTTAAAGTAATATTGATGTAAATCATGTTAGTCATAGTATAAAATGAACTATAGAATGTGAAATAATCATAGTCAATTGTTAATTATAATTGCTAAAGGAAACATTGCATATATTGTTAAGTATAAAAATATAAACATTTTTAAAAGTGTTATTCATAGTTGATTATAAAATGTGTTGTGATATAAGGTTGTATGTAGATCATAATCTAATGTATGATACCCATTTTCATTAAATAGAACTTGAGATATTACTTACAGAAGTTTGAATTAGAGAATCAAATTAATTGCATAAGATGCATACTAATTTGTTATTGTAAAAATTAATCTCAAAATTGATCCACTTTTCTATTGGTCCAATTGGCATGTTTTCAATAGTGCCATGTCACTTTCGACACCCCCTATCACAACATTTCTTCAACTAGCCATATCTTGAGCAACAGGACTCCATTTTTCAAACCACAAAAAATGATAGAAAGCTCTCGATGAGTAATACAATGTGAAAATGATTTTAACATAATTTGAAGACTTTTAAAAATATAATGGTACATGGATCCACATGGATCACATACTTTTCTATTGATACAAGATATTTATGAGCCATTACGTTAGGTATGTTTATTCTTATAATTTTAAGAATATTTTTACATGTTTAAGTAATAATAAGGTTGTGTAGAGTAATATTTTGGGGTGCTATTTGAAATATATTTTGCATTAACTATTTATTTTTAATAGATTTCATATCCTATACTATGTTTTTTTCTTATGGCTATCTTGAAACCTTATAATTAATTATATCCAAAGGGTTCTATGCATAATGCTAAGGTTTTAAAGATAAGGCATTCTCATTTTCCCCATGAAATAAATAACCTTGTTGTGAACACTATTTATAGACTACATGACATTTTATAGACAAGTTTTAATGTTATTTATCACATCAGAATATTGACTAGTTATATTATAGGTTTATCAAACCTATAATAATTTCAAAATATATGTAAAAAGTCAACCATGAGTATGAAAACATCACAAAACAATATCATACCAATTCCAATAATCTAAGGTTTACCTTTATAATGATTACCTTGTTTATTTTTGCATATTTATGATGAATGATCTGAAAGTAACGGATGTATTACAAGACGTCATATCTATATCAAAATTTAATTGTATGTAGTACCTATTACTAACAAATAAGTATTTTTTAGTTCAGTTCATGTATTTTGATATTAATAGATTGTTATATGAAATATTTTAAGATAAATCATTTAGCAATTAAACATCATTGCATGCTTATCCCAAGTATATATGTTGATCTCATTTTTCCAAATTGCATAAGAGGGTTTCAGATAATCTATGCCAACTTATATACAATGATATGCATCTATTGATAAAATATGAGAACCAATATCTCAAATGTATATGCATGTGAAAGTACATTATATATGTTCTTGTAAACTATATCCACCTCCATAGAATATCACTAAAGTATATATAGAACTATACTTTTTAGCTCATGTCTTTGTGAGGTGCATGAATATAGATGGCATTGGTATCCATAATTTTTATAAATGTGTGATTTTTTTCTCACTTTTGTACACATCTAATATCTTAACCATTGTGATCTCTCTGAATCCTATAATTTATTCCAAAAACATGATTTTTTTATCATGAAGGATTGTGTACTTAAGAGAAACCCACTAATATTTCAAACTTTTTAGGTTAGAGATGCTTCTTGTAGGTCACTCATCTCAAAATAAATATTTAACTATATCATTTAATGGATAAAAGTTTAATAATCTATAGTCATTTCAACATGTGGAAAACATGTCAATATAGCGATGTTTATGTCATAAAATAATGCATGTAAAATATTTAATGCATGACATATAAGTGTCATGTTTTAATAAATATATGTGAATTAGGCACATAGTAGTAAAAATAATTGATGTAATAATTGAATAATACTACAAAATAAAGATTTGCATAGAATAATAATACTAGTATAAAAAATTCAGCCAATGACTTTGTCTCGCATTAAAATATGGTTATGTGAATATGTGCATCAAGCTCAAATGGTGTGTTATGGATACTTGTCTACTATGAAATCTTCATTTGAAGTTTTTTATGGATACTTGCCTAAATATCCTCTAGATGTTTGATATGGATAGAATACAACTGTTGGTGAACCAAAAGAAGCCATTCAAGCCAAGAAGTTCATTGAACAAATACAGCTCATTCACCAGACTATTCGTACTCAATTGGAGAAAAGTCAAGCCAAGTACAAAGCCAGGCACGACAAACATCATATTGATCACCAATTTTTTGTAGGTGATATGGTATGGCTTCACATTAGTAAGGAAAGACTGACATGTGAAGGTAAAAAGTTGAAACCAATCCGGTATTGTCCTTTTTGGATAATGGAAAAAATTGGCACAAATGCTTTTCGATTAGATTTACCATCTTACATGTAGATTTATTCATTTGTAAATGTGGAAAATTTGAATTTGTATGAGCCTCCAATGATAATTTATCATGATGAAAGTGTATCCATTCCTTTGGTTGATGATTTTTCTCTTGAATATCTAACAAAATTGCAAGAAGATACTATACTTTACAAGAATATGTAGACTTCGTAAAGAGGTAATGTTGAATATCTTCATGTTGGTCTCAAAGGGATGCACCCAAGCAAGGCCAAATGGATTGAAGTTGAAAAGGAGAGGGCAAAATACCCTCACCTCATTACCAATTAATTTCAACTTTCAGAGGTCCAAAAGTTCCTAGTGGGTAGGAATGATCTAGGTGGATCCATGTACCATTCTATTTTTAAAAGTCTTCAAATTCTATTAGAATCATTTTCACATTTTATTACTCATCGAGAGCTTTCTATCAATTTTTGAGGTTTGAAAAATGGAGTCCCGTTGCTCAAGATATGGCTAGTTGAAGAAATCTTGCAACAGGGGGTGTCGAAAGTGACGTCGCACTGTTGAAAACATGCCAAGTGGACCAATATTCACTTGACACATGGAAAAGTAATTTGGTACAAAAAAAAATTAGTTTGTTGTTTTTATCCATATGTTATTTCAAAATTTCAAACTTTGAAACAAGGCGCCAAAGAAAGTGCCACATCACCCATGCCACCGAACATGCTTTGACCAAGCTTAAGTGTAGCCTAATATGGTGCCTAAGCCTTAGACATTTGAAATGGGTCAAACTTATCTATTTAAAGCATAAAAAAATGTCTTTCCCAGATAATGTGGAACAAAACCAAGTCCAAAGGTGCTAAAAAGGAGGGAAAACATTCAAAATTTCATGCTAAGCATGCCCTAGAAAGAAGGCTAACCTTTTCCTCATGCCAATTCACCTAGAAAGTTGGGAGGAGTTTTTGAACTCTTGACCTATCACCTAAAAGGTTGATGCCTTGACAACTTCAGCCACGGAGGTCAAAGTGTTATAAAAGGGACTAATTTCTACTTGAATAGACATAAAAAGTAGACTGTGTAAAGAGATTTAAGAAGGTTAGAGACTTGTTATTGATTTGTATGGCTTTGGGCCATTATTTTTAGGTTTGAGAGATACTTTTACAGGAAAAAAAGATCAAATAAGGTGAATTGAAGACTTGTATTTATTTTGGAAGCCATTTGTTGTACCAAATTAATGAGAATGGTCCTCACTTTGAACGGACCAAGAGACGTAGGCTATTGAAGCCGAACTCCATTATCAATTTGTTGGTGAATTCTTTGAATTTTATCTGATTATTATTTAGCTCTGATCTTCATGTTATATCTGGTTTTAGTTTCTTTATACAAAATTAAGAAAAAAAAGCAAGAAATTGAAGGATCTCTTAAACATGAACAAGTGATTTTTGAATATACTACACTTGTATTTTCAGTTTACAGATCAGTATGTGAAAAATTATGAGTATAAACATAACATTGCTAAAGTGCACTGGCCACAATGGAATGGTCCATACATATCTACACCATTTCAAGCACATCTATAACCAAAATGATCATCTAAGGAATCATATTATATCTACTAGAATTAAATTCATTTCATTATCTAGTAAATTGTGTCTCATATAACACAGTTTGACGTTTTTATATGGATTTACATTCACAAGACAAATTATTTAAGTATAGGGTTTATCATATAGTAATCATATCTACATATTAATTGGTATTTGAAGTAAATTATTTTCATTAACCATTGGATCATATACACATCAAATTTAACCCTTTGCATATATTGAATTATATGTCATCTGTGAACAATAAATTCTAGTATGATATGTTTGATTAGCAATTTATTTGCAAATTAATATATGTGAATTTTAATGTAAGTTCGATGACAATATTCTAATATTTATAGTATATTATACATGCATTAAACCATGGAAGGAATAAATCAAGTAAAACTATAATGCTAGTAGAAAAAATAAAGATAAAAGAAGAAATGGTTATTATTTATTTGGAGAGAATGACAGCTATAACCTAGCCCTTCTCAAACTTTATGCCTAGATTGCACATGGAGAGTGGATTTTATTATTCCATAAGATGTGCTCCCTCTCTCTTCACCTTATTTCTCAATTTAATTTTTTTGTAATGATATTTCAATTCCATTTCCACTCTAACATTGACTCACATTGCTAATTTTCACATATTTCAAATTTATTTACTGTTCATAGATGCCATAGCTCTTTATTCCAGAATATATTCAATGTTGTGGGTGATATTACATCATCATTGTTCATAGGTTGAACTATTTTATAATAAAAAAATGTTTAATATCTATTAGTATAATGAAACATTTTTTAATTTTATACTATATTATGAATTTGGATTCAAAACACCTCACTAAATTACATTATGAATTTTTGCTTCTATAAGGTCTATATTAATAACAATATTTACCTAAGAGGCACTTACCATTTAAGAGATTTAAGAATCACCTTTGTAGGATGAAATTATAGATCTCTTTCCATCATTTACTAAATGTAATTTATTGGACCTACTCATGAAGATATCATTTCATATATACAAGTAAGGGTTGACATATATAACTATTCAATGCTGTGTTATTGTTGAATGTGATGCATATGGATTTGGTATGGGTGCATTAATCATGTAAGAAGGTAGGCCCATTGCCTTTGAAATTCATCAACTAAAGGGTAGGCCCATTAATCATGAGAAAGAGATGATGGCTATTATCCATGCATTCAAACAATGGATACCTTATCTATTAAGTCATCACTTTCAGTTAAAGATTGATCATGATAGCCTTAAATATTTTTTGGAATATCAACTATCCTCTAAAGAACAACAAAAATGGGTGATGAAAATGTTAGGTTTTGATGTTGAAATAGTTTAAAACAAAGGAAAATAAAATGTGGTGGTTGATGCGCTATCTAGGTGGGATGAACAAATTGAGGGATTGTTATGTGCCATGACCATTTGTCAAGTAGACTGGCTAATGGAAGCAAGGGTAGAATGGGAAAATGACAGTATTAACCATTCATTGATTCAAAATCTATAGCAAGTTTTTGATGGGATTGAAAAGTTTACATGGAAGGGGAATGCATTATAGTACAAAGATAGATTATATCTATGTCAAAATTCTCTTCTCAAATAGAAAATCCTTTTAGAAGTTCATTCATCTCCACTTGGTGGTCACTCAAGGTTTTTGAAAACCTATCATAGTGTAAAGAAGGATTTTTTTTAGAAAGGACTCAAGGGGAATGTATAGAAATATGTGGTCTAATGTATGGTTTGTCAGCAAAATAAAGGTTAAACTAATAAAACCCCAAGTCTTTTACAACACAAATCCATCCCTAGTCAATGATGGGATGAGCTATCTATGGATTTCATTACTAGGTTACCACGATATGAAGGTAGAAATGTTATCATGGTTGTTGTGGATAGACTCAAAAAGTATGCTCATTTTTTTTTATTTATCTCAACCATTGATAACCAGTACAGTAGCTTCTACCTTCCTCATACAATTCATAAATTACATGGTACTTCCAAGATTATTGTTAGTGATTGAGATCCCATATTCATTAGTAATTTTTGGATAGAATTATTTGCATGTTTGGGAACCCAATTATCTCATAGCTCATCTTATCATCCTCAATCTGATGGACAAACTAAGGTAGTCAACAAATGTTTGTAACGTTACCTTTGTTGTTTTGTGTCTGATAAACAAGATAAATGGATTCAATGGCTGCCCTTGGCTGAATGGTGGTATAATATGTCAGTGCATATTTCATCCAAAATATCTCCTTTTATGGCATTGTGTGGATGCCATCCTCCATCTCTCACTTCACCCTTGAAGACCCACCAAAAGGAATGAAATGTAGTGGATGAATGACTTCAACATCAATAGGAAATCCTTGCTAGTTTAAGTGAAAATTTAGCTTTGTACTAGAATCGCATGAAGCAATAAGTAGATGAACATAGGAGTGAGAGGCATTTTTAAATTGGTGATTAGGTATTTTTCACTTATATCCATATAATTAGATGTCCTTCAAGCAATAAAAAAATGATAATAAGTTATCTCCCAAGTATTATGGTCCTTATCAGATCTTGCAAAAAATTGGTAGTGTGGCTTACAAGATAGAATCTCCTCCCTCCACTCACATTCATCGAGTATTTCATGTATCTTAACTTAAGAAGGTCATTCGATAGAGAGTTACCACTCAAACTAAGTTACCATAATTAGATGAGGAGTGGAGGGTTATTCTTGATCCTAAAGTGGTCCTTCAAATATGCACTAAGTAGCTATGGTCCAGACTAATTCTTGAGTATATGTTCAAATGGAAGAATCTACCTTCTGAAGATACTACTTGGTAGGATGAATCATTCATGCAACAACATCCAAGTTTGCTTCAATGTTGAGGACAACATTTGTTTTGAAGGGGAGGGGCATGTCATACCCTTAACCATTGGCATGTCTTTGGATATGTGTAGTTGACTTATGGCTTGAATAACTATTTTGCATATTATTTTTCATTTATTTATGCATTCATATACTTAGTAGGTCAACTTATGGGTGGCACATGGCCTTGTAGATTATATATAAGAGGTAGGGTTAGTTATTCAGGATCATAATTGAGTATTCATTCTTATTGAAAGCATTTGGGAGGTTTCCCCCTCCAAGTGGCTTATTTATTATTAATATTTTTTTCTATAATTCCATATAATTATGATATACTACTATATATCTTCTTATTTAGAAAATTAATATCATTCCACTATCGAGATGGTGACACTTGTCACTCTCGTGTATCTCTTGGGACCTTTGACATTTCAACATTGCTCACATACTGTTACATTTTTTATCTTCTCTTAAGATGGTAACACTTATCACCTTCTCACTCATCTTGGGGCATCATTTATGTCTTGACCTCTTTTTCACCATCGATTGGGATCTGTATGCTTTACCATATACCATTGATTGACAAGAACATGCTTGAGCTTTTAACTATATACCACGAGCTTGACACTTGTCACTTTTGCACTTGTCCTCATTCTTTTTGACTTTTTAACTTCGATGACACTCTATTGGATCATCTCTTCCCAATTCAATATGCACCTTTTGATTGTGATCTATTGGGTCAGACATAATTCGCTCCGAATTAACATAAATATAATTAAGTGAAAGTTTGAGGAAATAAAATACTTAGTACAAAGTCTTGGTCTAAGTTTTTGGTGCATAGGTAAATACAATAGAAGCTTTAGGATATGACTAGAGTCTTAGGTCATAGCAAAGGGACCAAGCATTAGCTAGACTATGATAATAGATAAAAGGGACCAAGGGCCACGGGATATAGAAGGGACCATATATGAATTTTATACTAAGGTTTGGTCATGTTAATAAACAAGACCAAAGCTTAATATAATATTAAACTTAGTCTATAGCATATTTAAAATGTTCCCACGTAAATTATTCCTGCCAAATTTGATTTTAAATCAAATGGCCTAAGTTAGGTCATATAAAACAAAGGCTTTGAGATGCTCAGACATGACTTCAAAATGGATTTTATTAGACCAAAGGCTAGTAAAGACTAGATTAACAAGACACTTTACCTATGATGAACACTTGAATACGGGAAGCGGGCTTAACAAATTAGTCATTTATACTTTGAAAGTGCTCAATTGCTTCAGTGCAATTTTGGCACTAACATAATGGACCCTTGAATGAAGTATAATATTTTATTTATTTGGAGGTGAATTTTAATATATATTTTTAATATTGGCACAAGTCCTAACTTTGAATAACAAGAAAGAGGTAGAAAGGGATGGATACGTCCATCTAGTTAAAGCTATCAACAAAAGAAAGTACTAGGAAAATACAATACAACCTTGATAGGTTGTCTACATTGTGTATAATGGTCTAGAGACACTGTAGGAATCATACAAAATAAGTCTACCTATATGACCAAATCATAAAAATAATCAAACATGTTAAAGGAGCTTCATAGTGTGATATTTGACCAAAATATTGGTATTCCTGAACTTGAACCAAATTAATTACATATAAATAATGTACAAAGTCTGCAAAGGCATTTTTTGTTATTAAAATTAAATGTAAGTAATTTAGTTTTACTTTTATTTATGTATTATTTGAGTTTGAACAATATTAATTAGTCATTATTCTTGTCTTGATGATGAATTTAAGAGGTGATTCAAAACATCAACAATATATAAATCAGAGAGCATAATTTCTTTATTATATAATACTAATTCTCAGCTAATAATTTGTATTATAATTATTTTTATCTTAAATAATATTATTTGAATTTAATATTATATAGATCGATAATTAATTAAATTGTTATTTATAAAATTGTAGGTTGTGTTATGGGAGGGAGACATAACCGTTAAGCTTGGGAATAACAAATAATTTAATAGTATAGTCGGTTACGTCGATCCGTTGTTTCATTCACTTTTAGTCGCCCCATGGTTTCTAATTTGTTGACAAACAATTTCCGCGTATGGTGACGTGCATTTTTAGCCATCATTGATATCTTAAGTCGCTCGCTCATTTTCATTGTTTGCCCATCCACATATTGTCACACAGTGTAACAGAAAATCTGAGGTTTGCCTTTGTGTTAAACTCTCGTGAATTTCCAGTTAAGGTAAACTGTCTGTTGAACCAATCATGGGCTTACATATTACTGGATATAATTTATATTCTTTATATATAGAGAGGAGTGGGTGCCTTGATTTTATTAATAGACATTCGCAGTTTCAATTCCGCGTCCGTGTTAATAATCATTAATTTTCACATAAGTTTTAGTTTTCCCTTTTGTTTCAATATTTAACTTCTTGCACATAATGATGTCAGTAATTATTAAATTAATTGTGGTCGTACCAGAAATTATACCAAATATTTTTGGAACAACTTGTCCAACATCACATTGTAAAAGAATGAAGCGTATTAGTTTAGGATAGATGGAATGAGTGACTTGATTATTCCGTTGAGATAAAATGAAATTTCGAAAACCAAATCCTTCTCGCATCAGATATGAAAGAATGTCACAAAAATTAGTTGAAAATATTAAATACCATTTGACCATTTAGCATTTTCAATTTTCACTTACAAGAGAATTTGCTTGTATTTTTCGAAATTTTTTTGTGGTATGTCAATTTGATAGAGTATTTATAAAAGGAAATTTCAGAATGGTAGTGGGATTGATTTGTTTTGGGGGATGGGATAACTATGGATAGAAATTGCGATGGAAAATGTGTTTTATGGGTATTGTAATTTTGTATCGTTTAAAAATATTTGTACTAAGTAAAATTTTTATAAGTGGTTTTTTTGTTTTTTGGTTTTTGTTTTAATTTAATTATTTGAGAAGTTTTTCATAATTTTTAGTTGTCATTGAAATTTTCTTACATAAATAAATAGAAGTTTGAGTTTTGTTATATCTGATCACTTTGGTTGTAACTCTATATTATTTTTATATATTTATGATAAAGCGTTTTACAACAAAATATTGATCTTATATATGTGTGTGTGTATATGTATATGTATAGACACACACATTTGATTATACATTTGACATTAGAAAGTTAAGGTTGGACTTCCTAAGATAAAAAATTATACATATTTTGTGTTTGTTTTCTTGTATATTTGTGGCAAGAGATGTTTAACAAGAGGAGTATGCCAAGAGTTCCAGATAATGGAAAATTAGTTCAAAATTGTTTACGAGTGAACCAAAAAAATCATGGAAAGATTGTTGTTCATATTTTACAGTTAGTGGTGTCTAACAGATGGATACGGCACTTGAAAAATATAAATAACAAAAGGTTTGGGAAAATGAGAGGAGAAAAGGAAACATTTTTGCCATGTGAAAGACATAATTATTTCAAAACTCCTAGAATGAACCAAAAACATATTTGAAATGAGATTTTTCTTTGAATCATTTTTCATATATATTAAAAATGATCAAACTTTTTTTATATGAATTTTTTTTAATGATCTTGCAAAAAAAATAAGAAGGATTGAGTGAATGTATACACCCTATGCAAAATATGATTCCACATTAGATATGGGTTTATTGAGGAAGTCTTAAAATATTTTAAATAGTTCAAAAATATTTTGATTGTAAGTGTGAATTTGAAAGTTAAAAAAAGTATAAAATTTTGATAAAATACATGAAATAAATTAATTTCTATCATAATCCAAAAAAATTAAGTTATAAATACTTTTATAAGATTGCATTATGTTTTTTCCAACACTTTTATTATTAAAGAATAGAATTTGATTGTTAATTAAAAATCCTTTCATACCTTAATAAAGATATTAAAATTTAATTTGATAAGAAAACTTAACTCTGATTCATTAAATTATGTGAAGTATAAGTATTGTAGAACATCAATTTTATATTATTTATTTATATACATTGTGCTCTAGATATTAATTATTGGATCAATATCCAATGAGGTAGGAAGACCATCTTTATGACGATAACAGATCAGTTTTTGGTATTAGAATTGAGATCAATTTTAACAAGTCGAACACCCATATTCCAAAAATCCTTAGATAAAAATAATTACACGATCAAACTATCGGAACATTAATAATCTAGAAACTAAAGTTATTCAAAATATTGTCTTCCTTAGTTCTTTTTTCTTTCTTTTGGATTAGCTAAAGATCCGGGAGGATCTTCTAGTTTCTCTAGACCCACCTAAATGGAATTCCGTCCAATAAAACAGAAGAATTATAAATCTCTGAAATAATAGATAAGAATACTACAAATAGAGCCATTGCCGTACCCATGAGAGGAGCAGTTCCCCATCCGGGAGTTACTTTACCAGATTCTGTATTAAGTGGTTTTAAATAATTTCCTACACTAGTTTGTATTGGCCCGGTTCTAGAAGTGTCATCAATGGTCTGTGTAGCCATAAAAACAATAGTATTGGCTGAAAACTTCTTCAACTTCATCTTCATTGTCATCTGTTCGTGGACGTATGCTCTCTTTTGCTCCATTACGATCCGGGTTATCATTCTTTCCAAGACATTGAAAGTTTCGCTTTGCATCCGTGGAATCCATGATCATAATTAACAGAGCCCTGAAAAGAAAGGGGTTGAAGGAAATTACATATAGACCATTCTCAACCCAAAACCATATAGAAAGCAGCATATTATGCATATCATTAAAGTCGATGCCCAAAAGTCATGATTATATAACGAGTTACGTAAGCATAATTAGAACCGCAAATCACTGAGTAACGGGGGGTCTTTTAGAGGGGTCGCTGCTCCTATTTATAATGAATTAATGGTCCCATAAAAAATGAAAGATTCGGAAATAAGGAAAAATGGAATCTTTTCTTAAACTTAACGAGTAATAAGTTTGTAGATGAAAATTTTGAACCAGTGAGAAAAAGGAAATGTTATAACTTTTTTATATTTGTTACTATTTTATAATAAGATGTTCTACCAAATATAAAATTTTGAATGGATAAATTTCATATAAAATTTTATTATAAATAGAAATAAAATTATTGTCGCTTTAAAAATTGTCTCAAAAAATTTACACTATTAGATTACATTTATTACATATGCTCTTAAACTTACTCTTCTACCCAATAAAAAAATCTAAGAGCCCCTTGCTATAGGACCACTTCTTAATAAAATTCACATCAAGTCTATAGAAATATTGCTCAACATTAAGGAGGCAATAAGTTGGACTAGTGGTGAGAAACAAGTAGTTTGTAACCATTGAGCCATGCTATATTTCTATTAGGCCCATTTGACTATTTCAATAAGTAACCATTGGAACATCTTGAGGTAGGAGTCACACTTATCAATGTAAAGTAAGCACAACTCAAATAGTATGGACTCTAGCTAGCCCCCATGTCCCACTTCAAGAGGTGCTCCTCAATTAATCAAAACATCTAAAAAATATAAAAATTTTAAGGGGAAAGAGTCTAAAACAAGGAAGGGGGAAGATCTCTTCTAATAAGTAATGAATATATTGTCTTGGAATTTTAAGGGGATGGGATTCCCTAAAAAATCAAGGTCGCTCAATCGACAACTTCTAATCCAAATATAAGATTTAGTTTTATCTAAGAAACTAAGCTTATTGAAGTAGTGTGTCTTAATAAGTCTTCAATTTATTCAAAAATTTTGCCACCGTTTCTAATTGATTTAAGAGTAACTAGGTGGTATTTATGTCCTTTGAAACAAATAGAATAAAATTTTGACATGTTCGTAACTTCATAAATGTTCTAGAAGATTATAGAGGATGCATTGTGAATACAACTAGAACATTTGGAAGAACATCATGTGTATGAATGAGCAAGGATAACTGATCATTTCTCACTAATTTTAAAGCTATAAAATCCTTTTAACACCTCTCATTCTCAATGATTGTTTGGTGGTAAGAAAACTATACAAGGTACAAGTCAATCTTGACATCCCTATGTTTTAACAAAAAATAGATGTAGATGCACTAAATAACTGGCTTAGACTAATTTATTCATATTATGTGGTTAATAAATTATCTAACAAACAAAATATTACATTCGCTCTTTTGAAAGATTCTTTATTAGTAAAAAATGGTGGGAAAACTATTGTACTTCACATGAAAATCATGAAGATGAATTTTTATTAGGCACGTCGAATGGTTTAATAGAATCACTCAAAGAACTTATTTCCCTGTTGGAAACTATCATTACAAGTACATCAAGTTCTCTTAGTTTTTCCAAGGCAAATTAAAATTTGTGGAAAAATACGTAGATACCTTTCATACTTTGGTTTTCAAACTTAGGATTTAAGATTCAAAATAAAACCTTATTTCGAAGTATGGGCTAGGATTGAAATCATATATCCAATAAGATATGGATTTATTACAGATCCTTTCAATTAAAAAATATTAAAAAAATTATT